>CAUYON010033363.1:0-21273 GCA_963573935.1 Arctocebus calabarensis | reverse complement strand
CAGAGTCTCACTTTATCGCCCTGGGTAGAGTGCCGTGGCGTCACACTGCTCACAGCAACCTCCAGCTCTTAGGCTTAAGCGATTCTCTTGCCTCAGCCTCCCGAGTAGCTGGGACTACAGGCGCCCGCCACAGCGCCCGGCTATTGCAAAATTTCAATTCTTTTGATTCTGTTGAGGTTTGTTTTGTGTCCTAAGATATAATCAATTTTGGAGAATGTTCCATGGGGCGATGAGAAGTGTGTATATTCTTTATCTTTGGGATGGAGTGTTGTATATGCGTCCATCAAGCATAGTTTTTCTAGGGTCTCATTTAAGTCCCTTATATCTTTGTTTAATTTATCTTTGAAGGATCTGTCCAGCTCTGTAAGATGAATGTTAAAGTCCCCTGTTACTATGGTATTGTAGGATATCATATTGCTCAGACTAATTAAGGTCTATTTCAAGAATCTGGGAGCATTTAAGTTGGGTGCATAAATATTTAGAATTGAAATGTCTTCTTATGTTTCTCCCTTGACCAATATAAATTGACCATCTTTGTCAATTTTGACTTTAGTTGCTTTAAATCCACATGTATCTGAAAATAAGTTTGCAACTCCTCTTTTCTTCTGAATTCCATTTGCCTGAAAAATTGTCTTCCAACCCTTAAGTGGGAGTTTAATTTGTCTTTTGATGTGAGGTGTGTTTCCTGCAGACAGCAAATGAATGGCTTGTGTTTTTGAATCCAATCAGCCAATCTTGCCTCTTCAGTGGGGAATTCAAGCCATTAACATTTATTGAGATAACTGATAAGTGTTCTATTCATTTATTTTGTGAGAGTGCATTACTTAGTTTTGTCTTTTGCATCATTGTGGAAGTTAGGTTATGTCCTTTAATTTCTGAGTTGTTACTTTGCTGTTGATCTATTGTGATGGTCAGTGTGTAGAACAGGTTGAAATATGAAATATTTCCTATAGAGCTGGTCTTGTGGCAAATTTCCTCAATGTTTGCATATCAGTGAAAGATTTGATTTCTCTGTCAAGTTTAAGGCTTAGCTTAGTGTTATATAGAATTCTAGGCTGGAAATTGTTCTGTTTAAGTAGGTTAAAGAGAGATGACCATTGTTTTCTGTCTTGAAAAGTTTCAATTGAGAAGTCTGTGGTCACCCTGATAGGTTTGCCCCTGTAGGTCAGTTGGCACTTACTTCTGGCAGCTTCAAAAATCTTTCCTTTTTTCTTGACTTTAGACAGATTCATCACAATGTGTCTTGGAGAAGCTCTATTGGAGTTGAGGTGAGCAGGGGACTGATATCACTCTGAAAGGAGTATGTCAGAATCTTTGATGATATTTGGTAAATTTTCATTTATAATATTCTCTAGAATGGCTTCCTTTCTCTGGGGCATTCTTCTTCCTCTTCTGGGTACCTATAACTTATATGTTTGAACACTTCATAAAGTCCCATAATTCTGTCAGTGAATGTTCTGCTTTCTCTCTCTTCTTTTCTGCCTCTTTAAATATCTGAGTTATTTCAAGAGCTTTGCCCTCTACCTCTGAGATTCTTTCTTCTGCATGATCTAATCTGTTGGTGATACTTTCTAATGCATCTTTAAGTTCTCTAATTGCTTCAGTTCCTTCAGCTTTGCTATATCTTTTAGTCTTATACCTGCTTATCCTATAGTCTTCATATCGGTGGTCTCTCATTTGATTCTGTTTTTGGATTTCCTTTCGGATATTTTCCACTTTATCAGCAGTTTCTTTCATTGTTTCCATCATTTCCTTCATTGTTTTCATCATCTGTATTCTAAATCCCCCTTCTGTCCTTTCCAACATTTCTTTATAGGTGAATCCTCTGCAGTAGCTATCTCATGGTCCCTTGGGGGGTGGGGATTGCTCTGGCCTGGTTTTTCATGTTGCCAGGATTTTTCTGCTAATTCTTTCTCATGAGTGTTTTCTTTTATCTGTTTCCTTGCCCTAAGGTTCCTTTATACTTCCTCTTGCTCTTTAAGTTACCGTGTGTATGGCCTATGGTTTCAATGAGTCCTTTTGGTACAGGACCAGAAGGATGAGAAGATTGAAGAGCAAGAAGGGAAAAAATAAAAAAAAGAAAAGAAAAAATAGAAAGTAGAGGGGGGTGAATAAAAGGGAATATTGACAAAAAGAAGAGAGGAATAGAAGGAGGGGGACAGGAGAAATATAGGTGTATAGTAGGATATTTTGACCCAACCTTAAAACCCCCCAACCTCTGGGGGTGCTGGGTTTAGTGGTTCCATTGAGGTAAGCAGCTCTTTGCTAGCCTGTTTGGACACAATACCCCACCTCCACCAAGTAGAGAGGAAAGACAAAAATGCTATAAATTAAACCAAAAGAAGCAAACAGAAAACTTTATGGGATTAAATTGGGGGGGGGGAACCAAATAATAGGGGTAGAAACATTAGCAAAAATGAAATTCTAATTGTTAAATAAGGCAACAATGGAAAATTATATTTAAAGTAGATAAATGAAGAAAGAAAAGAAAGAAAAAAAAAGAAAATTCTAGAGGGAAATTAAAAAAAACACAAAACAAAGCAGTATATCTTGCTGAATAATGTCTGGGCAACAGGTGATCTTCTGGGATCAGCCTATGAGATGTTAATCACAATGCTCATACAGCTATGAGATGTTAATCACAATGCTCATACAGTTAGAGGAGATGGAGCCTGGAGGCCTGTGCTGATTTCTCAAACCCCATAGGGTGGAGAGCCTGTATCTCTCCTCAGTCCACTTAAAAGTCACTTTCAACTGCTAACCTTGGCTAAGCAGAAGCTTTCTCAGGAAAGCACTTGTCGCTGGGATCACTCCTGGAGTGGATGTACACTTGCCCAGTGTGCCAAAATGTCTCACTGTATGCCCCTGGGGGCCAAGGCTGCAAGGCATCTCATTCTCATCTTTAGGCTGCTCAGTCACTAGATTACTCGCCTAAGGTCTCCCACCCTGAGGGTGGAGCTTGCTGGGGCAGTTCTCCCACAATGGCTCCATCTGGCCCACAGTTGAACACTATTAGGTCCGTCTGTCTCAGAGGTTCAGTCTGGGGTCCTAGACAATGCTTAAATTCCTTTGTATTTTTGCCCAAGTTCTTTCAAGGTGGTTCAACTGAGTGCCAAGTCCAAAAAAAAAAAAACCCAAAATGGCTCACAGGTAAGGCCTTTCCAGGTTGCAATCTCACTGCTGCTGTACTTACAGCTGCTGGTGGGATTAGAGTGACCGAACACATGCAACCACTTGCTAGTTCTCCACTGCTTTTCTCCTCCTCATGGGGCCCAGAAGTCTCTCACTGACTCCCTGTGTCGCCAAAGGGATGTTTCTGGGCAGATCCTACCAGCGAGAGATGCCTAGAGTCTTCTCTCCCCAGTCTCATTGTGTCCAGTTGCAAGGAAGCTGTTATTCAGTTACCATCTTGCTCCTCCCCCAGTATGGACATTTTGACAGTATTGATTCTTACCTGGAATATGAATTTTTTTTTCTTTTTTTGTGTTTTCTTCAATTTATTTTACTAGTGTTTTATAGTTTTTGGTATACAGACTTTCATGTCCTTTGTTCAATTTATACCTAAACCTTTTTGTTGTTGTTATTCTTTTGGGTAGTTAATTATTAGTATATAAAACACTACTGATTTTGCTGCAGGAAAACAAGGCACAATGGAAAGAAAGAAATATCCCAACACCCGTGTTTACAAAAGGAAGGGTTTTATTTCAGGCCATGGAGCCACAGTAGACTAGAGTCTGAAAATGGCCAAGCAGATCAGCTCTCCCCTGTCCTTTTGTTAGACTCATAAGTAGACAAAGGAATTACCATATTGCCCCTCATTGGAGGTGTCAAAGCATGTTCAAGATTTATAGAAGCAGAAGCAAGAATTAGTTTCAAGGTCCCAGGACGCTACGTTTTACCAATTCTTAAAAGCTGAGTTGGGGAGGACCTTGCAGGAGTGTCTGTTGGCTTCTGTGAAAAGCCTTTTGTTCTTTCAGACTTTACTTTTTCAGGATATCCTCTCTTAATTTTTGTATGTTTATTTTGTATCCTGAAACTTTACGGAATCAATTTATCAGTCCTAGCAGTTTCTGGTGGAATCTTTAGGATTTTCTAGGTATAAGATGTTGTCAGCAAAGAGAGATGGTTTCACTTCTCCCTTTCCTATTAGGGTGCCTTTTACTTTTCTTGCCTAATCTGGCTAGAACTGTGTTGCAGGACTGTGTTGAAAAGAGGTGATAAGACTCAGTACTTTTGTCTTTCCCTGATCATAGAGGAAAAGCTATCAACTCTCTACTGTTTAGTATGATCTAAGCTAGGAGGTTGTCATATATGGCCTCTGTAGCATTGAGGGACATTTCCTAAGTACCTAATCTGTTAAGAGTTTTTATCATGAAGAGATTATGAACTTTGTCAAATGCTTTTTCTGCATACATTCAGATGGTCATGTGGATTTTATCCTTCATTTTGTTAATTTGGTGTATCACATTTATATGTTTGTATATGTTGAAATATCCTTGCATCCCAGAAATAAATCTCACTTGATTATGATGAATGATTCTTTTAATGTGTTATTTAATTGCATTTGCTAGTAATTTTTTGAGGATTTTTACAACTATGTTCATCAGGAATATCGGCCAGTAATTTTCTTTTCTTTTAGTGTTTGTGTCTGGTTTTGGTATCCAAATGAGTTTGGAAGTATTTTTTAGAAGAGTTATGAATAATTAGCATTCTTTAAGTATTTTGTAAAATATTTAAAGAATGCTAATTCTTTAATATTTAAAGAATGCTTCTTCTTTAAATATTTGGTAAAATTCAGCAGTGAATCTGTCTGGTCCTGGACTTTTCTCTGATGGGAGGCTTTTTAATACTGATTCAATCTCTTTATTCATTATTGGTCTGTTTAAACTTTCTATTCATGATTCAGTCTTGGTAGGTATATGTGTCTGGAAATTCATCCCTTTCTTTTAGATAATCCACCTGATTAGTTTATAATTTTTTTAGTAGTTCGTTGTAATGTTTCCTCTTTCATTTTTAATTTTATTTATTCAATTCTTTTCTTTTCTCTAGTTATTCTAGTTAAATGTATTTATTCTTTTGTTTTTTCAAAAACCAGCTCTTAGTTTTGCAATCTGGCTCAACTCCATCTTAACACCAATGGATGTGGTCTTTTGAGTTAATTTTCTACACCTTATAGGCAATCTATTCCTTTTTAATTCTTTTTTCTACTCTCCCCCTCCCCACTGACTATAGTTTTGACTAGCCCATCTTTTTTTTTTTTCCTTGAGTCTCACTTTCTTGCCATGGGTAGAGTGCTGTGGCATCAGTCATAGCTCACAGCAACCTCAAACCCTTGGGTTCAAGTGATCCTTGTGCCTCAGCCTTCCAAGTAGCTAGGACTACAGGCACCTGCCACAACACCCAGCTATTTTTTAGAGACTGGTGTGGAACACCTGACCTCAAGCAATACACTTGCCACAGTCTCCCAGAGTGCTGGGGTTATAAGCATGAGCCAATACTCCCAGTCCAAATAGCCCATCTGTGATCTCACTAATTCTTTTCCCTGCTTGATCTCTTCTACTTTTAAGAGTCTGTAATGAATTTTTCAGTTCAGCAAATGTATTTCTCAGTTCTATGATTTTATTTTATCTTTTCATTATTGCAATTCTTTGTTAAATTTCTTTGATTTCTAGCACTTTCTCTGATTAATCCTAGCACTTTGGGAGGCCAAGGCAGGTGAACTCAGGAATTTGAGACCAGACTGAACAAGAGTGAGACTCTCATCTCTAAAAATAGCTGGGTGTTGTGATGGGCACCTGTAATCCTAGCTACTTGGAAGGCTGAGGCAGGAGGATCAGTTGAGCTCAAGAGTTTGAGGTTGCTGTGAGCTGTGACGCCATGGCACTCTACCCAGGGGACAGAGTGAGACACTATTTTTTTTTTAAGAGACAGAGTCTCACTTTATCACCCTCGGTAGAGTGCTGTGCATCACAGCTCACAGCAACCTCAAACTCCTCGGCTTAGGTGAGTCTCTTGCTTCAGCCTCCCTAGTAGCTGGGACTACAGGCATCCACCACAATGCTTGGCTATTTTTGGTTGCAGCTTGGCTGGGACCGGGTTTGAACCTACCACCCTCAGTATATGGGGCCAGCACCCTACACACTGAGCCACAGACACTACCTGAAACACTGTTTCAATAAAAAAAAATAATTTTAAAAAAGGTTATCTCACTCTCACTCCCTTCTTTCCTCCATGATTTTTGGTGCCAAATCTGCTGTTAATCTTATGTACATCATGATGAATTGATTCTGTCTCATTGCTTTTAAGATTCTCTCTTTCTTTTTGACTTCCAACAATTTGATTATAATGTATTTCATGTAGATTTCTTTTTGTTTGTGCTTTTTTGGCACTTATTGTACTTTCTGATTGTGCCAATTCATGTGTTTTGTCAAATGTTAGTAGAGTTCATTCATTATTTCTTTAAATATTCTTACTGCCCCCTTTTATTTTCTCCTTGGATGGTCAAATCCCTGTCCACGGATTGTTATGCTTTGTGGTGTCTCACAGATCCCCTAGGTTGTCTTTGTTTTTCTTCACTCTTTGTTATTTCCACTCCTCAGACCAAATTATCTAAATTGTTCTACCATCAAATTTGCTAGTATTTTTTCCTACATTTCTACCTTAAGTCTGTTAATAAAAATCTTGTGAATTTTTGATTTTAGTTATTATTCATTTCAGCTCTAAATTTGTTTGGTTCATTTAAAAAATTTCTCTCTTTTTATTAATATTTTCTATTTATTTGTACATCATTTTTATAGTTTTTTTGTTTGTTTTTTGAGACAGAGTTTCACTATGTCATCCTGGGGAGAGGGCTGTGATGTCACAGCTCACAGCAACCTCCAACTCTTGGGCTTAAGTGATTATCTAGCCTCAGCCTCCCAAGTAGCTGAGGCTACAGGCACCCACCACAATACCCAACTATGTTTTGGTTATAGTTGACATTGTTGTTTGGCGGACCTGGGCTAGGCTCGAACACACCACCTTCGGCATATGTGGCTGGCACCCTAGCCTCTGAGCTACAGGTGCTGAGACATTTTCCTAGTTTTTGACCATGGTTTTCTTTAGCTCTTTGAGAATAATTAAGTCAGTTGATTTAAAGTTTCCATCTAGTAATTCTAATGTCTGTACTTCCTCAGGGACAGTTTCTGGTGATCTCTTCTGTGAATAGGCCACACTTTATTTTCATGCTATGCAATTTTTGTTGAAAATGGGATATTTTGAATATTATAATACTGTAAATCATAGTCTTCCCTCTCCTCAGCATTTATTTCTTTTGATTTCTTTGTAGGCTGCAGTTGTTTTGCAAACTTTTGTCCTAAGGTCTGTATTTTTTTTTCTAAGGTTTGTATTTTTATCTCCCTTTGAGGCTTCGGAAAGAATGGAAATCAGTATTTTTATCTCCCTTTGAAGCTTCGGAAAGAATGGAAATCAGAATCTTACATCCTTAAGACCTATCATGGGGAGATGACATTAGATTATCCATTTAATTTAATTCTCAAAACAAAGATTTTGTGATGAACAACATTATTCCCATTTTATAGACAAGAAAACTGGGACTCAGATTGGTGAAGTATCCAGCCTAAACAAGATTCCTACCCAGATAGGTCTGACATCAAGCCCAAGTGTCTGTGCTAAGTTACCTTTATTTTTGGAAATGGTTTAGTATGGGAGAAACCCATTAGGTGTGAGCTGACAAAAGTGGTTAATGCCAGGGACAGATGACCTCTTGGTCATAGCAGAGTATGTTTCTTATATTCTTGATCTCCCAGTAACTGTATTGGATGCCAGTGGAAATGAGCTCTGACTAAGAAGGGTCATTGTGCCCTTGAATGGAAGCCTCTCCATGTAGTCTAGGTAACTGGCAGAAGCAATAAGATGCCCTGTTGACTTCACTGATGTCTATTTAATGGCTGTTTCCAGCTGGATCTCAACATAGAGAAAAGCCAACACTTCTTATTTCTTTTTGTAATAGAGAGAAAGTCAGTTCTTCCCAGATTGGCCCATAGAAACCCTCCCTAGCCTTCCTCTCCATCCTCCCCTGGGAGAGAGTTTGTTGGAGCAGCTGAGATGAGCAGAGAAGTTTGTAGGAGGCTCTCTTCCCTCGGAGGTTTAATTGCTGAGACTGAGGATAGAGGTGGCAGAGGACGGGTCTCTTAGGATTTGTGAGAACAAAAGCAACTTTCCTTAGTCACAGCAGAGGGGAAAACAGCCGGGTGGGAATGAAGGGTGGCAGGGAATAAGACTAATCAGCCAAGTGTGGGCATGGCACCGTGAGGGGCTCCTCACAGGTGAGAGGCCCCTCTTTGGGCCCAGCCCACTCTCAGCCTGCTTTTCTTTTGGATGAGGTAGGGATGTTCTTTCTGTGCTATATCTAATAAAGGCTTTTTCTTAACTCCTACTGATTTCATCAGGCTTTTAAAATGGAATTCACTCTTCTAGGTTTTTATATTGTTCCTTCTCTCAGAACCTATTTTCTTTCCGTCTTAGCCATCTTAAGGCGTTTCTTTAAAGCTTTTTCACAGCTCTCATGGAAAACTTTGGGCATTTCCTGCCTGTGGATAGGAGACGCTCCAAGTGCCTCAACCAATTCCCATTTTCACAGGATAGAGGGCATTCTAGAGCAGCTCTGACCACTGGGGCCTTTCTTCCTCCTGGAAATCCCTCTTCTCTTTCCTTTTCTAGGTCTCTTCTTTCCATGTCAGCCCCAATTTTCTTCAAAGAATATGGATACACCAGCTTCCCTGCAGTGAGAGAGACCGTTTTGCACACCTAACCTACTGACCAGAGCGGCTGCCCTGAGTGTGGTGGAGTCTGTTCACCAAGGACACCCAGTCCCCGTGGAGAGCCGTCCTCCTGGCCTCCCCAGTCCTTCCTGGAGACCTTGGCTCTGCGGTTTCAGGTAATGCTCTTCCTCTCTGTGTCCTGAATGTCTTCCCTATTGTCAAATGCTTGACAATGTTTGTTCACCCCACAGGTGTTCCGGCCATTCTGTTGCTTGCTATTTCTCTTGAGGTAGAGAACTATTGTGTGGTTATATTTGGCTTTTAAAATATTGGGTTCTTTCAACAATTCTTTGTTCTGTGGGTAGGAAACTAGAAAACACCTGAGGGTTTTCTCTTTCCAACCTAGTCATTTTATAGCTGGAGAGACCGAGACCCAGAAAGGGGAAGTGACTTCTCTAGGAAGGTCTTAAAAAAGTGGGCACTATTTGGTCTTTTTCAGTCTACAGAGGGTTGAATAATGGCTGGATAATCCAGAAATGGCACACATCCGGACCCTCAGGGTAGTGGGAATGTTAGCTGTCCTGGTGGTATCTGGTTGCCAGATTTTGTCTATAAGAGGGTGATGAAATCCACTCTGCTGCTTACCACATCTACCTGCATTTCTAACTCCTGGAAACAAGTTTCTATTTGCTGCTCCCTCACCTCCCATAAATATATTTTCTGCTTTCATATTCTCTTTTATGCCCCTTCTTCTTGGAGGAGCAAGCAGTCAGGGCTCTACTCTTATTTGGAAGAACTTCCCTTGGTGTGTGGGTTCCCTTCCCTTCCACTTTGCAGTTTTCTTTCTCTGCAAGAAAGTTGTCTTGTGGGTCTGACTTCTTTCCTTTCTTCAGCAGGGATCTGTAACAGAATTCCCAGGTGCGCATCTTCAGAAGTCTCTTATGTATTCAGCCTGGGGCTTTGGCAAGGTCTGACCTGAAGGGTTTGGGTAAGTATTTGTTTTTTACCTGCTAAAGCTTTGTCAGTAGAAATTTGCATCTCAATGGGTAGCAAGGGCTTAGGTTACACTAGAATGTGGTTTCCCTCCTTAGCAAAGATTGTTAATTCATTCAATCAATTAATTAAAATTATTTATTGCAAACTAACAAATGTACCTGATAAGAGTCAGAGTAAACTGTTCAAGTTCCCTTTCAAGCCCCTAATTCAGATTTTCCACAGAACGTGCTTTTAAAAAATATCCCTTTCCTCTTACATTCCTCTGGCTCCTGTCTCTTTCCAGAGTTTAATTAAGTGGCTGTAGATATCACAGTAGCTGCCATGATGTACTGGACACTTACGGTGCATTGGGCACTGATGTAGGAGCTCTCATAGGGCATATCCTACCTCATTCCCACAGCACCATATGAGGAAATATTTCCAACTCGATTGTTACCCAAATTGTATAGATGATGAAACTAGGACTCCAGGACAGTACCTGTGGCTCAGTGAGTAAGGGCACTGACCCCATATACCAAGGGTGAACAGGTATATGTTCAGGTTTGACCCCAGCCAAACTGCAACAAAATAATAGTCAGGTGTTGTGGCTGTAGTCCCAGCTACATGGGAGGCTGAGGCAAGAGAATTGCCTAACCCAAGAGCTGGAGGTTGCTGTGAGCTGTGATGCCATAGTACTCTACTGTGGGTGATAAAGTGCACTTAAAAAAAAAAAAGTAAAGAAAAAGAAAAAAAAGAAACTAGGACTCCAGATGGTTGGTTAGGAATGTTGTACCCAATGCGAGTTGAATTATAGAGGAAATGCCAGCACACTGAGTTCAAATTAGGTATGGGGTCCTTTATTGGCTTGCCGACCGAGATAGGTTCATACCTGAAAAACTCTTGGGGCCTCCTTACAGAGGTAGGGTTTTTTTTTTTTTATAGCTTTTTTTCAGTTGGGGAGGGGGTTGGAATTCTTAAAGTAGTTTACAGAAGCAAAAGGCAAGGCTAGATCTATGCGGCAAGGAGTTGGAAGCCACATGGTGTTTTACCAGGGCCTGCATGCTGCCCTGTCTCCCTGGGGAGGTTAGATGTATGGTGCAAGGGATGGGAATTGAGCATTACAAAGAAAGCCAAATGGTGTTTGACAGGGATCTGCATCCTGGGCTAATCTACCCTGTCTCCACAGGATATGTTTATTTAACATTTCCCATTTCTTTAAGGCCTACATGCTCAGGGACAGGTCTTGAGAAAGTGGGGTTTGTGGGATTAAAGAGTGCAAGATGGGGTCAACCTGGCCTTGTGGCTGGTGGCCATCTCCTGCTTGGGCCATCACAGCTGGTTCCTGGTACTCCCTGCCCTTTTCCAGTCTCTGTCTCTGGTGAACGGTCTCAGGCCCACTCACTTGACAGCAACCAACAATGGCCCCCACTTGTTGACCCATTTTTGTGCAAACCAAGTATGTGCCTGGTGCTTTTTAAGTTATTTAATCTTCATAGCCACCTGGGAGGTGATTATTCTTGTCCTGATTTTGCAGATGAAATGAAAGGCTCCATGAACACTTGTCCAAGGTCAGAGAACTAATGATTGGTCAGAACCTAGCGCTTGGCCACAGCCCAGTGACGTATGGTCCTCACATCTTAGCCTGCATTCAGGCCCAGGCTCCCTCACTGCTCCCCTGGTGACTCCGCTCAGCCATGGGCTGAGTTGCCTCCCCATCCACACTGTGCGATTTGCTCTGCCTCAAGTTCTGCCTAGAACACCCTATTCTCTTCTGCTGTACTTTGATATTTCACCTCCCCTTCAGGGTCTGGTATAATCTCCTGGGCTCCAGGAAGTCTCCTGATTCTGCTGAGCAGATGAAAATTTCCTCCCTGGCACCCTTAAGGGTAGGGAGACTGCACCCATGGTACCTCTTCTGAGTGCTACTTCTCAGGTTTGAGCACGTGGGACACAGAGAGACACACACTAAGGGTCTTTGTGGCCCATGATCAACAACACATGGTTGGGGAATGGGTTTTCATTCTTGAAAATGTCAACACCTCCACTAGGTAAATAACTTCAGCTGTAACAGGCAAGATCTTTTCACTTTTTAAAGGAATGTGATAAATCTATGGGCCTTCTGTCCAGAACAATGCACATAAACACCATGTTGTCATATAAATTCAGGGTTCACAGACCCCCCCGTATTAGGAACTTTTGATGTTCTGTATCTCAATCAGGTAATGCTTGGTTAATCAGCAACTTAGTGAGTCCAGACACCAAATTTTGTAAGAAAGAGGAGAGAAGGTCAGTGAGGAGGAGGGTCTTGGTGTGAAGTCGTAAGTTGTGGGGAGGAGGAGGACAGGGTCTCAAGAATGTGTGTCCTGGGATGGAGACCCCACCTACTTGTTCACCCTATCCCCACACAGCACCGTGGGGATAGGAATGTTTAGTAGACATCTGCTGCATGAATGGGGGATTAGGGAAGGCACTCTAGGCAGATAGGATGGTGCAAACACTGTCTCAGAGTCCTGCTGGGAGAGGCACACTGAGGGACAAAGGGTGGACCCTGGTGTCCTAAGATGGAGAGGAAAGCTGGGGCTGAATGGGCAGTCTAGAGTGTCTGAATCTGCTGAGTTTAGCCTTGCACCTGAATATCCACCTGAAAGAGGCCAAGCTTTCAACATGGACATTTTATGCTCCAGACATTTCAATGGGAAGGAAGGTGGGAAGGGTCAGGGAGTGACTGCTGTCTCTGTCCAAATTGGAAGCATCAGCCTGTGGCGTATGGGGGCCAGAAGCAGGGGGCAGGAATCGCCTAGGAGAACAGCAGGGGTTCAAATGCAGCCAGTGTACTCCACAGCCCTTCCCAGAAGGCTGGGAAATGTCAGAGGCGTGGCTCTCAGAGCACCTCCAGAGTCCCTGAAGTCGAGAATGGGAGTGCCCCGTCCTTCCACCTGCCCCATCCTTCCACCTGGCCGCTGCTTCACTCAGATACCTCCCCTCCCTGCCCCTTGCCCAGCGGTTCATTCTCCTCCCTCATGAAGTCTGCCCTCTCTGCCCTTCATCTCATTGCGTCTTTGTTTTTATTATTTTGCATATCTCCTAGGGAAAAACACCCCCCATATTTTCATATTTCCCTTTTTGATTTTTCCAACTTTCCTGCGTCTCTTTCTCTTGTCTCCTTTTCCTTGATGGTTTTCCATTACTCCTTTTCTCTCTCCTCTCCTTTCCTTGTCTATTGTTCATGTTTCTCTTCATTCCTCTACTTTTAAATATGTAATAAGAAAAACGTTTTTATTTTTATTTTTTTGAGATGTGGTCTTTCTCTGTCACCTAGGCTGGATGCAGTGGCAGGATCATAGTTCACTGCATCCTTTAACTCTTGGGCTTGAGTAATACTCCCGCCTCAGCCTCCCAAAGTTTGTAGGCATGAGCCACTGCACCTGGTTTGCTCTCTTTCTTTAGCACCTCACTTACACCTGCCCTGTTCCTGGGTGAGGGTCGGATTCTTGATGACCTCTTAGGCACTTGACAACATAGGGATCCCCCAGTCACACCCCAGAGGTGACATTGAGAAGGGCATCCAATCAATGTTACTTTTCTCTAAAAAATATGAATTTATTGCTTCTTTTTAAAAAATATTCCCTAATTGTTAATTATTTTGTGTGTTTAAAAATGTTGTGATACAAAGCAAGCTTAAAGAGAAAAGATCATCCAGGCTTATCATGACAGTCTTCACTTAAAATCAAAGAATAAGTGAACAGGTTCTTGTCAAAAATTAAAACATTACACATCAAGCTAGAATCTCTCCTTGACTACAATCCTCACCTAATCCTGACCTCTCTAGAGGGGACCACTGTTATCATACTTTGTATCCTTTGGCATTTTATATGTACTTATTTCTTATAGTTTTGTCTGCCCACCTTTGATGTGACCAACCTCTACTTGAAGGGTAAAAAGCTGTGTCAGTTTTAATTTGAATTTCTCTATTTATTAGTGACATGAAGCAATCTTTATGTTTATTCGAATTTTCTTTTCTGAGCATTGCTACTTATTTTGTTTATCTTTTTTCTTTTCTTTTTTCTTATCAATTTGTGGGTATTCTTTACAGTTTTGAATATAAATAGGTTTGCTAGTATATATGTATTTTATAATAATATTACACATATATGGTAAATATTTAAGATTAAATATAACATACAATACATATTTTATGCATTCTTTATGCCTTATTTAAGACCTTTCCTACTTCAAGCTCATAACATATTCTCCTATTTTTCCATTTATTTCTTTAATCTGCGAGGAATTTATTTTGTGTGTGGGATGAGGCAGGGATTTTTTTTCCCCCTGAAACAAGCAGGCAATTGTCCCAAGCCATTTATTGAGTAGCTTTCTTTTCTCACCAATTATTTAAATTAGATGATAAATTTTCTGGACTTCTGTTCTATTGGTCCATTTGATTATTGCTTTATCAATACCAGGCTCTTCTAGTGAATGTATTATTATTATTATTATTTTGTACAGACAGAGTCTCACTTTATCGCCCTCAGTAGAGTGCTGTGGTGTCACACAGCTCACAGCAACCTCCAACTCCTGGGCTTAGGCAATTCTCTTGCCTCAGCCTCCCGAGTAGCTGGGACTACAGGTGCCTGCCACAACACCCAGCTATTTTGCTGTTTTGCAGTTCAGCTGAGGCCGGGTTTGAACCCGCCACCTTCAGTATATGGGGCTGGCGCCCTAATCGATGAGCCACAGGTGCTACCCCTACTGAATGTATCTTTATGCTATATTTCAATAACTGATAAGTCCAAGACTTTTTTGGCTACTTGTTTACAAATACTTCTGACACCTACAATGTGCTGTGTGCACTGTGGGTTCTTACTTGTGAATTTCCATGCAAATCCCATGGGGATCACTTCAACATTGCAAGTACTTATGATAATGAGGCTATTGTCTCAGAAAGATGAAAATTCTAAGGGCAGAAAAACATATGCCACAAAGATTCCTTTCTACTCCAGATCTCAGCAATCTGACTCTTTTCATTCTTTCTAGTGAGGCAGTATTGCTAGTTGCTTGTGTTTCATTCCAGAAATTATGTTTATGGATATGTGAGTATATGTATATGCACACTTTTTACAAACAAATATATATGTAAAATGTAATAGTGTATAAAATCACATGATATATGATAAGCTATATGTTGTAGTATAATTTATCATTATGTAACCTATAAAAGAATTTACCTAATAATATGTAACACATAATTGTGATATACAAGTATATAGTATGTGATATACCATATAAATGTATGCATGTATGTGAACATATGTGCACACATATATAGTATATATGCAATTATACCATACATACTCTTATGTTTCTTGCCTTTTTCACTGAAAAATATAATTTGGAGAGAATGCTACACAGTATATTCCTTCATTATTCATTCAGCCTTTTCTCTATTGGTAAATATTTAGGTTGTTTGCAATCTTTTTTCTACTATAAATAAATCTAGATTCTACTATACTATGAATCTACATCAGATCATCTTGTCTATAAGTCATTTCACATACGTGCAAATATATATGTGAAATGAATTCCTCTAAGTATAGAGGAATCCATCTATACTAGTATAATAGAACTGCACAAAGATATCTTTTGTGTTTAAAAGAGCTCTTTGTCCTTGGCGCCTGTGGCTCAAAGGGCTGGGGTGCTAGCCACGTACACCTGAGCTGGCCGGTTCGAATCCAGTTCAGGCCCACCAAACAACAATGACGGCTGCAACCAAAAAATGGCTGGGCGCTGTGGCAGGTGCCTGTAGTCCCAGCTATTGGGGAGGTGGAGGCAGGAGATTCGCTTGAGCCCAGGAGTTGGAGGTTGCTGTGAGCTGTGATGCCACAGCACTCTACCCAGGGTGACAGCTTGAGGCTCTCTCTCTCAAAAAAAAAAAAAAAAAGAGCCCTTTGTCCTTTAAGTGGTCCTTTTTCTATAGCATCTTTTTCTTGTTTCATGTTTATAGTATCTTCTTTATCTCATTCATGTTGATAAATTTTTTAAAAATGTTTTTGTTTTCCTGAAGATCTTTTTTCATCCACATCACTTCGTTGGTTTTCCTTTCCTTCTTTGAGTATGGCAACTTCCTTTGGATATCTGCTGACCTTCGGTTGTGTGTTCATTGTTTTTTTTTGAGACAGAGTCTCACTTTGTCACCTTCAGTAGAGTGCTGTGGGGTCATAGCTCACAGCAGCCTTAAACCGTGGGGCTCAAGTGATTCTCTTGCCTCATCCTCCCAAGTAGCTGGGACTACAGATGCCTGCCACAGGCCGGACTATTTTTATAGCTGAGGTCTCGCTCTGGTTCAGGCTGGTTTCAAACTCATGAGTTCAGGCAATCCGCCAGCCTCAGCCTCCCAGAGTGCTAGGATTAGGGGTGCGCCACCTCGCGGACCCCTCCTTCCCACTTGTTTCTTTTGTCTTGACATCTCAAAAAGCATTTCTTGTTGCCTCTTCGAGGAGATCCACAGTATCTCCAGGCAGCTTCACTGTGATGCTCTTTAGCAGTTAGTAACTGTTAGCTTAAAGTGTAGGATAATTGCTTACATATTTTCCAAGTGATTTTACAATAATTTTTTTAGAAATATCATCTAGATCTCTAGCTCTGGCCTACAGTGCATGAAGAAAAATATTTTGGTTTGCGTTGACCTAAAATGCAAGTTCATGGTTAAGTCCAACAAAACCGATTACCATATTCCAGGTTATTATTTTGCATACGGATATCTTTATTGCTTTCTAGAGTTACACTTTTAATGCATAAGCACAAATAAAAGAATTAAAAACATTTACATGGATATGGAATTAGTACTCCCCATGTCTAACGTGCATCCTTACTTTTCCCTCAAAGATTTGGAGGGAAAGGTGTGCATCACACACTGCAAACTATGGGCAACATTCAAAAAGGATGACTCGGGGTGGGGCAAGTTGCAACGTCCTCAACAGCTGGCATTAAACGTCGCCCTTCGGCTTCCAGACCGCAGCCCCTTCCCTGTGGGCACCATGGCCTGGTCAGGGAACCAGACGCTCATCTCCCACTTCGTGCTCCTGGGGCTCTTCGCCCACTCGCCGCCGCACCTGCTCCTCTTCTCCACCCTCATGGTCATGTTCGTGGCGGCGCTCTGTGGCAACGGGCTGCTGGTGCTGCTCATCGGCGTGGACGCGCGCCTGCACAGCCCCATGTACTTCTTCCTGGGCTGGCTGTCGCTCACCGACCTCCTGCTCGCCTGCACCGTGGCGCCGCGCATGGCCGCCGACGTGCTGCGCGGCGGGGGCGCCATCTCCTTCACCGGCTGCGGGCTGCAGATCCTCTTCTTCCTGACGCTGCTGGGGGACGAGTGTTTCCTGCTGGCCTTCATGGCCTACGACCGCTACGTGGCCGTCAGCGACCCCTTGCGGTACTCGGTGGTCATGAGCCGCCGCGTCTGCAAGCTCATGGTTGCAGGGTCCTGGCTCTTCGGCCTGGTGGACGGGCTGATCCAGGCCATCTTCACCCTTCTCTTCCCCTACTGCGGCCCGCAGGAGATCGACCACTTCTTCTGCGAGGTCCCCGCCGTGCTCAAGTTGGCCTGCGCAGACACATCGCTCTACGAAACCATGATTTACGTGTGCTGCGTGCTAATGCTGCTGCTGCCCTTTTCCGCCATCTCTGCCTCCTACCTGCGCATCCTGGCCGCCGTGCTGCGCATGCGCTCGGTGCAAGGCCGGCAGAAGGCGTTTGCCACCTGCTCGTCACACATGATTGTGGTTTCGCTCTTCTACGGCGCTGCCATGGTCACCTACATGCGTCCCCAGGCCTACCACTCTGCCCATCAGGACAAGGTGGTGTCTGCCTTCTACACCATGGTCACCCCCATGCTTAACCCTCTCATCTACAGTCTGAGGAACAAGGAAGTGGCGGGAGCTCTGAGGAAGCTCCTGAGCAGGCGTCCCTGTGGCAGAGTTTGGGGCTAGGCCTGTGCCAGTGCCTGAAGATATATATGGGCCCTGCAGTCTGGGAACCTGGATCAGTCAACCATAGTTTGGAGGAGAAACAAATGAGCCCTACCGAAAATAATAAAAGCTCTCTAGTCAGATTGACACCTCTGTTTAATTCATCATGTCCATGCAGAGTGTGGGTTATGCAGAAGGGAGGCTGGGCCTACAGGGTTGCAAGGAGCCTTAATCCCACAGCTGCAGAGAGAGTCGTGGGTGACAGCTCTCTCTGGGAATTGCCCATGTGTGGGGAGGGCCATCTTGCTCAGGGCCATCCCCTTTTCTTGTAGGGAAGGTGGAGACCCTTGAATCCCAAGACTAATCAATGAAGTGTGTAACGGCCTAGCTGCCTTGCCTCAGTTTGACCCTGAGGGCCATCCTAGCTTCCAGAACTCTCCTTAGGCTCATCTGAGACATCATAGGCAGCTTCTCCCTGTGTCTAATTTTGATTCACCCCCCCCCCAAAGGTTTTGATCTGAGAGCACTTTCCAAAAACCTCCTGCAAAGAAAGCCTGTCTCAAAAAAAAAAAAAAAAAAAAAAAAAAAAAACCTAACCTGAGACACAGAGAAATTCAGGAAAGATGCTAAATTGGAGTTTGCTACATATGGCCACATATGTGCACTCCATGTATGACATTATCTCACCACATGAAGAGCTCCATTGCTTTGTTGTCAGGGACAGATCAGAAATGGCACCAGGAGAGACATCTACAAAAGGCTTAAGACAAGACTTCAAATGGAGATGCAGGACCAGAGAGGAGGTGTCAGTGAGAGGCTGTTGGGTGGAGACACACACTCCCCCACTAAAGCTTTGATGCTGAGAAGGAGATTAGGTAAAAGTTGGCTATACATCTCTCTCTCACCTTTCTCCTTCATGAGGTGAACTCACTTCCAACTCTCTTTGGAAGTGCTCTAAACTTTCTCTTTGTTTTTCCTAAATAAGATCTCTCTGTGTTATACTAAAAAAGAAAAAGTTGGCTATAGACTGGGGAGCAGCCATGGATGGGCCTCACAGTGGGGTTTCAGGCAGAGCAAAGGAGAAGAGGGGGAAGTGTGCACAAACAACGCAGGAAAGCCTCACACTATGTGCCTAACCTCTTCATGAGGTCGCTGAGATGGACTCTCCAATCTCCACCTCTGAGGACTCCAGAGGCAGCTCTGGGAAACCTACTTTTTGGAGTTCAGTACCCTGAGAGCTTTGTGTTCTGAAAGCTTTGTGGCATTGTGAGTTTTATCTGTCTTTCTTCTGAACCTTGGCCAGGTTGGGAAGTACTGAGAGGCAAAGAGAGTTGATCAGGAAGGTGGTCTTACAGTTGAAGGAGTGTTGTGCTTGAGCTCTTGTGTGGCCCTCCAGCCCTGTAGCTCAGCTGGGGAGCAGGGGAGCTGGTGGTTTCTTTAACAGAGGAAGGAACACTCACTGTTGTGGTGCGTTACTTACTACAGACACCCAGCCTCTGCCTGAGAATAGGCTCAGCCTCCTGCAGGGAAGGCCAGGGGTGCTAAGGAGTTGACATCCCTGATAGCAGCCTTCCCCTTATCACGCTGGAAGACACAATGCCCAGCTTCCTTGTTCTTTGGGTGGGTCCTTGCACAACTTGGAGGCATTCTCTCACCTTCCCAGAGTTCTCCACAGGGAGTGAGCCCCACTTGTCCATAGAGGTGACCCCGTATCAGCCTCTTCCCTTCCTGTCTAACTTGCCTCTTTTTCTCCAGCTGACTTATGATATCACCTCCCAAATACTCTGCTTGCCTGAAATCCCAGTCTCAAGTATGCCAGTCTAAGACAACTGGTGATGGTTGGTGTTTTACTCAGTTAGGGTTGCTGTAATCCTAGCACTTTGGGAGGCTGAGGTGGGTGGGTCACTTGAGCACAGAAGTAAGACCAGCCTGAACAAGAGTGAAATCCCATCTCTAAAAAACTAGCTGGCACTGAGGCAGGTGCCTGTAGTCCCAACTACTTGGAAGGCTGAGGCAAGAGAATCGCTTAAGCCCAAGAGTCTGAGGTTGCTGTGAGCTGTGATGTCACAGCACTCTACCCAGGGTGACAGCTTGAGACTTTATTTCAAAAATAAATAAAAATAAAATTTTAAATGTGGTGTAATTTACATCTAACATGAACATTTAGGCTTGGTGCCCATAGCTTAGTGAGTAGGATTACAGCCACATGCACCAAGGTTGGTGTGTTCAAACCTGACCTGGACCTGCTAAACAATGACAACTGCAACCAAAAAATATCCAGGCATTGTGGTAGGCACCTGTAGTCCCAGATACTTGGTAGAGTGCCATGGCATCACAGTTCACAGCAACCTCAAACTCTTGGGCTTTAGCAATTTTCTCGCCTCAGCCTCTCAAGTAGCTAGGAGCCTGCCACAATGGGCCTGGCTATTTATTGGTTGTAGTTGTCATTGTTGTTTGGCAGGTCTGGGCTAGATTCAAACCCACAAGCTCCAGTGTATGTGGCTGGCGCCTTAGCCACTGAGCTATAGGTGCCAAGCCTATATTACCATTTTTTAAATGAATTATTTGAAAATAAGGTACAAACATCATATTTCTTTACTTCTTAATACTTAAGTATTTATTCTGTTAAAAGAAGAGCATTCTCTTACATCAAAATCAGGAAATTAACATTTATCCAATATTGCTATCTAATCCAAGGACCTCTTTTTTCTCCCCATAATATCTTTTATAGGTCCAGGATCCCACCCAGAGTCAACTATTGCATTTAGTGCTGCCTCTTTGATCTCCTTTAATCTGGAACAGCTCCTTGTTCTGGCCTCTTCTTTCATGATCTTGACATTTTTTTTTTTTTGAGACAGAGCCTCAAGCTGTCACCCTGAATAGAGTGCCGTGGCATCGCAGCTCACAGCAACCTCCAACTCCTGGGCTCAAGCTAGTCTCTTGCCTCCGCCTCCCAAATAGCTGGGACTACAGGCGCTCGTCACAACGCCCAGCCATTTTTTGGTTGCAGCTGTCATTGTTGTTTGGTGGGCCCGGGCTGGATTTGAACCTGCCAGCTCAGGTGTATGTGGCTGTTGCCTTAGCCACTTGAGCCACAGGCGCTGAGCCCAGATTATAAATTTTTTAATAGTCAAGTTTTTTGTTTTAATTATAAAGTCTTGGATATCTCATTTATTGGCTCTGTAACTTACATATTTAAAGAAATGTTATTAGACAACCAGGGCAATTTATAAATGTAAGTTGCCATTACTGAGTAAATAGATTCCTCAGTGAATGGAGGCATCCCTTCTCCTCACCAAGTAGTGAAGCAGCAATATGCATTATTTTTTTTTTTGAGACAGAGCCTCAAGCTGTCACCCTGGATAGAGTGCTGTGGCATCACAGCTCACAGCAACCTCCAATTCCTGGGCTCAAGTGAGTCTCCTACCTTCGCCTCCCAAGTAGCTGGGACTACAGGCGCCTGCCACAACACCCGGCCATTTTTTGGTTGCAGCCATCATTGTTGTTTGGCGGGCCCAGGCTGGATTCGAACCCGCCAGCTCAGGTGTACGTGGCTGGCACCTTAGCCTGTT
>CAUYON010033361.1:0-10001 GCA_963573935.1 Arctocebus calabarensis | reverse complement strand
TTCTTAATAATTGGATTAATATTGTATGTTATTTTCAAAAAAGTAAGAGCTATTCAACAACAGAATGAACATTATGCTCAAGTGTTTGCTGCAATGATGACAGACATGAATAGAATGTAACAATAAAAATAAGGGGGAACTTTGGGGTTAGAAATCCCCACATGTATGTCTCATGTACTTCTCATTTGAGTAAGTCACTAATGGGTTAAACTGGCTTTTGCCTTCACAGAAAAAGCAATAGATTTGGGCAACACTGAGGCAAACACAAAGACTGTTTTCTGGTTATCTGGGAATAGATATTTTGAAGTTTTTGCAGCCATTGTCTCCTAGGTTCTTGCCTGGAGGCTTGGTCCAGAGGTTGACAAAATGTCTTTACATTTTGTCAAATGACTAAAGATCTTAGCACTGTGAAGAAACAAAGTCAAAGACCCATTTAAGGTTAACTTGTTAAGTACGTGAGGAAACAGTTCTCCTATAGCTCTGTCTCTCTGTTATTTTATGTAGATTTTTTAAGACCTAAAAGTAGAAGAGTATTATGCTGTTTTCCAGGACAGGATATCTGCTACTTAAGTTTAAAGTCAAATAATGAATATTGTAAATCACAGATTTAAGTGTGCACATGACTGCAAAAGTATATAAGGTAGTGACAAATAAAGTTAATCAGCTATTTGCCACAAAAGAGCTTGTAGCCTGCTTCTTGTGCTCTTAACATTTCATTGCGGATCTACACCTGAGGTAAAGCTATAGCCCCTCGCCTCTGGTCATGCAACAGGGAGGACATCTGAACTTTGGTTGTTTGTTTGTATGGAGGTATGGAGTATACTGTGAGCTGTTCTCATGTGGGAGTGTTCTCATCCACTTGGCGATGTGTTCTGTACCTTTTGTTTGTATCCTTGGAGTCACAGGTCGCCCCAGCAGGGTTGATGTGTGTTCTTCAACCTTCTCTTTTGGCTCAGACCAAACCATTGGTGTTCTTGCTAAATTTTGATCCTTTAACGCTCCTTCTGGACGGGAGCCTCTGCAGAAAGCTGGCTACAGACCGCCATCTTGGCTCCTCCCCCCTGCAATGCTATTTTGAATGGTATTTGCAATGTAGCATAGTCTAAATAAAATTAACTTTGGGACTAACATCTTAGACTCAATAGGTTACAATTTAATATTTACTTTACAATATATTCTTAACTAGTTAATAAAAACCCTTAAAACTCAGATAGCCTTTGTCTTTGGAATAGAGGTAAAGAATTTCTGGGTTTGGGATGGAGCAAGTTGGGGACCAGAAAGATGATTCAGCTGAGCTCTCCTATAATAACTGGGGGAAAAGAGAGAACCCAGCTATACCTGACATGAGGACCTTACCCAGAGTCATAGCTAAGGGAGAAAAATTAGGAGGTGGTGAGATGGATGTAGTGTATGATCTGGAATGGTGGAAATCTGATGAATTAGGTAAGTGATTGAGACTGGCTGGATTACCGTGCCACTCACAGAGGCTTGGAAGAGGATGAACCCTTTATGGAGTTTTCAGTTGTTGGGGGAAGCTGTGCATTGAGTGGAAAACTTGGAAGAGTAGGCATACTCAAACAGTATACAGCAACTGGATTCAAATGCTGGTTGAAGGGAATATGCCATAGGTTTGTGGCTGGTGAGGTGGCTATAATGAAAAGGTCTCCATGGCCAGGAGGCTGCCATTGTGGGATGTCCTGACAACATCTTAGCAGGGGCCTAAAGCACTGCTCTTAATTCCTCCTGCCAGGATCAGAACTCCACTCTTGGGGTAGTCTTAGGCACTCCTGCACCTCACAGGAACCAGAGTCAGGGGGCACTGTGAGACCTACCCTTGAAGGATTCTAGTGAGCTTTAAGATCCCAACCAGCAGGATCTGAATGCTGAGAAAACAATCAGTGATTTCCCAAGGCAACAATTTTGGAATTAGGACAATAGAGGTTGTTGGCTGTGTTATCTGTCTCCTAAAGAACCCACAGAACCACCTGGTGCCCCCACAACACATTGCAACATATTTTCAGCAAGAGCAAAGACTTCTGTCTAAAACAAAGAAGGTACTGAGAAGGAGGTAAACAAGAAGAAAGAACACATTAGGAGGAACCAGCAGAAAAATTCAGGCAACATGAAAAATAAGAGGATCTTCCCCAATGAACCATGAGGTAATTACTCCAGAAGATTCCATATATGAAGAATTAATGGACTTCTCTCAGGGCTGCACATATCCTCTAAATAGAAATTAAACAAACATACAAGAGATTTAAATTAGACCCTAGAACAAGTGTGCTTGATATATATATATAACACTCCATCCCAAAGATAAGAATATATATTCTTCTCATCATCCCATGGAACATTCTCCAAAATTGGTCATATCCTAGGGCACAAAATAAAACTCAACAGGATTAAAAGAATTGAAATTTTACCTTACATCTTCTCAGACCACAAGGAACTAAATGTGGAGCTAACTCAAACAAAAACGTTCAATCTCACACAAAGACATGGAAGTTAAACAGTCTTATGCTGAATGAAAGTTGGATGATGGAAGAAATAAAAAGGAAATCATTTACTTCCTTGAGTATAACAACAATGAAGATACAAGTTATCAATAACTGTGGGATATAGCAAAAGCAGTCCTGAGAGGAAAATTTATTACCTTAGAAGCCTATATTCAAAAAACTGGAAGAGAGTGCATCAACAAACTCACAAGCCATCTTACAGAATTGGAATAAAAAAGAACAATATAAGTCTAAACTCAACAGAAGAAAATAAATATTCAAAATTAAATCAGAGATTAATGAAATTGAAACAAAAGAGTCATTCAGAAAATTAATGAAACAAGAAGTTTTCTTGAAAAAATAAAGAAAATAGATAAACCTTTGGCCAGACTAACTAGCAATGAAAAAATAAAATCTCTAATAACATCAATCAGAATGATAAAGGGGAAATAATAACTGATGCAACAGAACTTCAAGAGATTATCTCTGAATACTACCAGAAACTCTATTCCCAGAAATTAGACAATGTGAAGGAAATGGATCAATATTTGGAATCACACCCTTGACATAGACTTAGCCCAGATAAAATAGATATCCTGAACAGACCAATTTGAAGCACTGAAATCAAAGAAACAAAAAATCTCCCAAACAAAAAAATGGCCTGGTCTGAATAGCTTCATACCAGAATTCTATCAAAACTTCAAAGATGAGCTTATTCCTATATTGCAGAAGTTATTTCAAAAAAAATTGAGGAGGAAGGAATTTTCCCCAACACATTCTATGAAACACACATCACCCTGATAACAAAACCAGGAAAAGACCCAACTAAAAAGGAGAACTTTAGACCAATTTCACTAATGAATACAGATATGATAGATTACAGTTTATCATCAAAAAAGTCATTCATCATGATCAAGTAAGTTTCATCCCAGGGATGCAAGGCTGGTTTAATGTACATAAATACAATAACACTATTCACCACATCAACAGAAGCAAAAAAAAAAAAAAGCCCATACTATCCTCTCAATAGATGCAGAAAAAGCGTTCAATAAAATCCAACCTCCTTTTCTATTTAGACCAGTGAAGAGTTTAGGCATAGGTAGCACATTTCCTAAACTGATTAAAGCTATCTACGATAAACTCACAGCTAATATTTTACCGAATGGAGTTAAACTGAAAGCTTTTCCACTTGTAACTGGAACCAGACAAGGTTGTCCTCTGTCACCATTACTATTCAACATAGTGCTGGAAGTTCTAGCCAATTCCACTAGGCAAGATAAGAAAATGAAGGGCACCCAAATGGGAGCAGAGGAGGTCAAACTCTCCCTCTTTGCTGATGATATGATCTTATACTTAGAGAGCCCCAAAGACTCAACCATAGACTCTTGGAAGTCATTGAAACATACAATAATGTCTAAGGATGTAAAATCATTGTCCACAAGTCAGTTGCCTTTGTATATGCCAACAATACCCAAGATGAGAGGCTAATTAAGGACAAACTCCCTTCACCATACGTCCCCCCAAAATGAAATACTTAGGAATATACCTAAGAAAAGAGGTGAAGGATCTCTATAAAGAAAATCATGAAACCATAAGAAAGGAAACAGCAGAGGACTTTAACAAATGGAGGAACATACCATGCTCATGGCTGGGAAGAATCAACATTGTTACAATGTCTATGCTTCCCAGAGCAATTTACTGATCCAACACTGTCCCTATTAAAATACCGACATCCTACTTTCAAGAATTGGAAAAAATAATTTTGCATTTTGTATTGAACCAGAACAAAATCCCATAAAGCTAAGGCAGTTCTTAGCAATAAAAATTAAGCTGGGCGTATCAACATAACAAATTTAAGGCTGTACTACAAGGCCATAGTGGTCCAGAGAGCATGGGACTGGCACAAAAATAAAGACATAGGCATTTGGAATCGAATAGAAAACCAGGAAATGAAACCAACAACTTACAACAACCTAATCTTTGGTAAACCAAACGAGAATGTCCATTGGGGGAAAGAATCCCTTTTCAATAAATATTGCTGGGAGAACTGGATATCCACATGTAAAAGATTGAAACTGAACCCACACCTTTCTCCACTCACAAAAATTGATTCAGGATGGATAAACGATTCAAATTTAAGGCATAAAACTGTAAAAATACTCAACGAAAGCATAGGGAAAACAATGAAAGATATCAGCCTGGGGAAAGACCTTATGAAGAACACTGCCTTGGCAATAGCAACAACAGCAATAATAAGCAAATGGGATTTAATTAAACTGAAAAGCTTCTGTACAGCTAAGGAGACAACAAACAAAGCAAATACACAACTTACCCAATGGCAAATGATATTTGCATATTTTGAATCAGATAAAAGCTTAATAACTAGGATCTATACAGAACTTAAATTAATCCACAAGAAAAAAATCAACAATCCCATACATCAATGGAGAAGAGAGATGAAAAGAACTTTCTCTAAAGAAGACAGATGAATGGCTAGCAAACATATGAGAAAATGTTCATCATCGCTAGCTACTACAGAAATGCAAATTAAAACCACCCTGATATATCAGCTAACCCCAGGGAGAATGTCCCATATCACAAAATATCAAAAATGCAGCTGCTACTGTGGATGTATAGAGAAAGGAACACTTTTACACTCTGACAGAACTGGACATATACAACATATGTAACAGAAACTAAACAAAGATGCAAAGGACTTAAATGTGGCACTAAAACAAAACAGATTAATAGACATATAGAGCACATATCATCCCAAAGCTAAGAAATATACATTTTTCTCGCCAGCCTGTGGTACATTCTCCAAAACTGACCACATCCCAGGATACAAATCAACCCTGGGGAAATTAGAAGAATAGAAATTATCCCTGTCTCTTCTCGAAAAGGTTATATTGGTTAGCAGTCCCACCAGTAGTGGGACTCTCAGACCAGCTATACAGGTGGAACTCATCTCAAAAAAAAAGTTCATCTTAACACAAAGACAAATTATACAACATTATGCTGAATTATACTTGGGTTCAGGAAATGATAAAGAGGAAATTGTGGCTGGGCGCAGTGGTTCACACCTGTAATCTCAGCACATGGGAGACCAAGGTGGGTGGATTACCTGAGTTCACACATTTGACACCAACCTGAGCCAGAGTGAGATCTCGTCTCTAAAAATAGCCAGGTATTGTGGCAGGTACCTGTAGTCCCAACTACTTGGAAGACTGAGGCAAGAGAATCACTTAAGCCCAGGTGTTTGACGTTGTTGTGAATATGACTCCACAGTACTCTACCAAGGATGACAAAGTGAGACTTTCTTTATGTGATGAACCAGAAGTTAACTGCTGGTAAAACCGCTGCTTCTGAATCAAAAAAGCCTAATGTCAGTGATAATTACTTTTTATGTAATGAATTAGAGAGAGAGGAGATCCACTGCTCCTCCTCAATGCAGTCTTTGCAGGATAAAATGGCTAGCTTAATTTTTTCTTTTTTCTTTTCTTTTTTTTTTTACAGGAATGTAATCAGTTAGTTGATAATGCCAGGCACCACTTGCCTGCTTTGTCTCCTCCTCCACCTCCTCCACCTGAGGAACCAAGATTTTTGCGTTCTTGACCACCAACTCCTGAGGAGCCCACTAGATGTCTTTACTCAGTTACCCAGGGGGCTGGGGCTACTGCCCCTCCTTATGAATATAAAAGTTGTATGGCCACCAGAATGCACAGACCCATTCTCAATCTAAAGACCTTAAGATTCTGGCTGAACTAGATATTTCCATGGATCCCCTGTGGGGATCGGTTTCTCACCCCCCAACCCCAAGATCAGGAGAGAATTGCCGAAACTGCCCTTTCCCCTGCTCAGTATTTACAGTTTTGTGCTTGTTGGAGGAGTGAAGCCGGTAAATGCCATGACCGAGACCCAGATGTACACAGTGAACAAATAACAGGATCTGGGGCTTTTCGCCGGCATGATATAGTTTTACCTGATGCAGTTTTTCTACAAGTCAGGAATATCTATATGAGTGCCTGGGCACAGCTTTATGAACCAGGGGGAGGATAATTTTTCACAAAAGTTTTGCAAGGAGCTAATGAGCCTTATACTGAATTCCTTGCGTGGCTCCGAGCTGCCATCAAGTGGGCAATTCCCAGTGCTGGAACTCAGAACATGTTGTTGCTTTCTCTGGCCTATGAGAATGCAAACAGCAATTGTCTTTGTATTTTGGCCAGTATCAGAAATGAGGAAAATGCATCAATGGACAAATTCATTCAAGCCTGTAGAAATGTTCGCTCTATCTCTTTTCAGGCAGCTCTTACAGGTGATCTGATATTGGTTCACATGGCCGCTGCCATTAAACATCAGAATGCACCAAAATGTTACAATTGTGGAAAAGCCAGCCATATTAGAAAGGAGTGTAGAAAAGGCAAAAGGAGGAGTCTGATAACCCCCCCCCCACTTCCTCCAGGAGTATGTCATAGATGTAAGAAAGGGAGACATTGGACTAATGAATGCAAGTCTATTAAAGATAAGGATGGTAATGTCTTCCCTCCTTGGGATTCCAGAAACTCCCAAGAGGGCCAAAACTGGGGCCCAGGTTCAAACAACACGGGGAAACTGAGTCAGGAGATGCTAAGCCAGATATATCCAGTAAGCAATGTGGTGACCCATGCGCAGGAACAAGAGGCTCCCAACCCATAAGTTTTACAAAACCTGACACTGCTCCAGTCAAACGGACTTTAGTCTCTGATTTATTCCATGCCACCCAAAACAGTGTGGCCTTAGATTTATCTGTTGTTGATAATGCTTCCTTGATACCCCATGACACTGCATATGTTCTGCCCACAGGATTTTATGGCCCAGTTCCAGAAGGAACTGTCAGCATTATTTTGGGAAGAAGCAGTTCTGCGGTAAAAGGATTGCATGTTCATGTCGGTATCATTGATGCTGACTATCAGGGCAAAATTTTTATCATTGTCTCTGTTGTGCAGTCCTTAACTCCAGGACAGTGCATTGCTTAATTATTAATTTTGCCATATCCTAAAGGAAAAGCCACTCTGATTAGAAGAAAAGGGAGTTTTGGAAGCGCTGGAACCCAGGTTTTTTTGCATGCCTTCCTAAATGATTCCCGACCGCAGTGCCATGTTACTTTTTCGGATGGCACTAAGTTGGAGGGTCTGGTTGACACTGGAGCTGATGTTGTCTATTGTTGCTTCATTTGCCTGGCCGCCTAAATGGCCAAAGTAATGTATTAAGGCTACTTTTTTAGGATTAGGAACTATGTCAAATATTGAACAGAGGACCGAAACACTGTCCTGTCAGGGGCCTGAGGGACAAGCAGCTAAGATAAAGTCTTATATATCCCCTATTGCCACTACTTTATGGGGAAGAGATCTTGTGCAACATGGGGAGCTATGTTACCTATTTTTACTGTTACTCCTGCAGCTAAAAGCATGATGCTTGACATGGGTTTTGATCCATCTCAGAGTACTAAGCCTGAGCCTCCTGAAACTTCATATTGGAGATAACAGAGCAGGTCTTGGGTTCCCAGGTCTCCCTGAGTATTTCCCATAGGGGACACTGCAGAGTGCCTTGCTATCTGTCAAAGTTCGAAATCAGATATTCCAATCTGGGTGGAACAGTGGCCCTTCCCAAGAGAGAAGCTAGAGGAGCTTCACCAATTAGTTGAGGAGCAATTACAGTTAAGCCATATTATTCCCTCTGTAAGCTCCGGGAATTGACCTGTTTTGTGCTTAATAAAAAATCAAGAAAGTGGAGGATATTGACCGGTTTATGAAAAATAAACTCTATCATTCAGCCCATGGGGGCTTTGCAACCAGGCTTGCTGAACCCGTCTTTAATTCCTCAAAATTACATATCATAATTATTGATCTAAAAGATTGCTTTTTTGACATTTCTTTAACTTCTAAAGATTCTGAAAGATTTGCTTTTACCATTCCTCAGCTGAATCACAACTCCCCTACCTTAAGATACCAATGGAGAGTCTTGCTACAAGGGATGCTAAATAGCCCCACCTTGTGTCAGATGTTCGTACAACAACCTTTACAAAAGTTAATTCCCAAATTTCCTGACGGGCTTTTTTACCATTATATGGATGATGTTTTATTTGCCCAGATAGATCAAACTATTTTAAATGAAATTGTTCACCAGACTCGTCAGATTTTCCGTGGCTATAGTCTTCATGTGGCACCTGAAAAAATTTAGACATCTGACCCATGGAGTTATTTGGGTTATAAAATGACAGCCCCAAAAAATAATTCCACAAAAGGTACAAATTAGAAGGGACTCTCTAAAAACTTTAAATGATTTTCAAAAACTTTTAGGAGATATTAATTGGGTCTGTCCTTCATTAGGTATTCCTACTTATTCATTAACACACCTGTTTTCTATATTAGAAGGTGATTCTAAATTGAATAGTCCAAGATCTTTAACTCCAGAGGCTGGAAAGGAACTGCAATGGTTAGAAAAACATATTCAGGATGCTCAATTAGATAGAGTTACTAATTATCAAAATTTCATTCTATGTTTTTCCCTCTGATCATTCTCCTACGGGCTGTTAGCTCAACAATCTGCTTTTATTGAATGTAGGTTTTTTACCCCATGTGGGCACTAAAAAATTGTAGACATATATTCAAAAAATTGCCAGTATTATTATTTGTGGTCATCATTGACTGTGTCAATTTGTCAGACAAGATCCTGATAAAATTGTTGTTTCTCTTAAAAATAAACAAATTTCAGATTTATTTATGTTTTCTGAGGATTGTCAAATTACCTTGATTGATTATTTCGGTTCCATAGATAATCATCACCCACACGATAATTGCTTACAGTTCCTAAAGAAAACCTCCTGGATATTACCTAAAAATATTTCTCAGCAACCAATCCCTAATGCTCAAAACTTTTTTACTGATGCCAATAAACTAGGAATGGCTGATTATACTAATGATCATAAAATAAGATATTACAATCTCCCTTCAAGTCAGTCCAAAAGGTAGAGTTATATGCTCTTATTATGGTATCATAAGATTTTCCTAGTACCCCTTTAAACCTAATTGCAGATTCAAATTATTCCACATATACCATTCAATATATTGAAACTACCACTTTATCTGATGACAAAACTGATTTGTATTTCCTGTTCTTTACTCTTCAAAAATTGATTCATAATAGAAATGTTCCAATTTTTATTCCTCATATCAGAGCTCACTCCAGTTTACCTAGTCCCTTAATCACATGTAATGACTCTATTTGTAAACTAATTGGCACTGTCCAAAAGGCACAAAAGGAGCATACCATTCATTATAATAATGTATCATCTTTAAAGCAAAGACATTTGATAACGTGGAAAGATGCAAGACATATTATTCATTCTTGTCCTACTTGTCAAATAATTACAGTCCCACATTTACTTCCAGGAGTTAACCCATGAGGACAAAATTCTAATGTAATTTGGCAAATGGATATTACTCAGGTTGCAGAATTTGGAAAAAT
>CAUYON010033359.1:0-11287 GCA_963573935.1 Arctocebus calabarensis | reverse complement strand
TTTTCTTTTTTTTTTTTTATTAAATCACAGCTGCGTATATTTAGTGCAATCAAGAGGTACAATGTGCTGGTTTCATATACAATCTGAAATGTTTTCATCAAACTGTTTAACATAGCCTTCATGGCATTTTCTTTTCTTTTTGTTTTTCCCAGTGGTAAGACAGAATTTATTTACAGAAAAGAATACAGAAAACACTAAAGCTCCTGGTAGAGAGAACTCAAGTGGGGAGAGAAAAACTCTCTCAGTTTCTCTCCCAGTCTTTCCCTGTCACCCCCTTTAGGCTTTTAGTCTCAGGGTATATATAAGTGTATGGGTTCCTTGGCCAGGAAACGAATGAGCACAGTCCCTTCCGCCAGGGCAAAGTGAATGAATGAATCATAGAATGGACACAGTCCATTCATGGAATTGAGGCCTATGAAATTGACCTAGGCATAGGAAATGGGGGTTCCACATTTAGTCCTGAGTGTAAAATGAAGGAGACACCAAGACACAGGTGTCTCCTCGGCAGTTGTCCAGCCTTTTTGGCTATTGGACCCTCCGGTGGGGGTTGGAGGTCCCCCTCCTTGCCTGTCATCCAGCCCACTCGTTCTTCAGCTGGCTGCCGCAGCACCGATACCACCAAGGAGGAGGCGGTAGGTTCGCCAGCTCCACTGAGCTGGCTAGGGCGCCAAATGTCCTGCATTAATTCACCCTCTCCGAATAGAAACTCTAACTGCTGTTAGAGAAAAAGGGCGAAGACTCGATCTAACTGCTTCCTGCTGAATCGGGCAGTGATAGAAGGGGGGGCAGTTAGGGTTTCTCCAGAGGGAGAGTGATATAGGGGTTCATGGACTGGAACCATCTTTATTGTGTGTGGCTTAATGACATTTCTGGAAAACATAAATCTGATTAGTATAATCAGTAATAGGCAAAAGTAGAACAGCGTCAGGTCAGAAGCACTTATTCAGTGATGCTAAAAGAAAACCATATTAGGATTTTTCTTGCTGTTTCCTGAATGATAACTTCAGACTTTCTTTTGGCTCACAAGTGTAGGTGGTCTGTGGTTGGCTGTCTTCATTTGTCTACCTCTGTAGAAGATGGAGAGTTCCAGGATTTTACTCGTGAATGATGTATGCAGGAATTGACTCCTATAACTTTAACAGCTATAGAAGAAGACAAGATAACAGGAAAAGGGACTTCCCAAGTTGGGGTTAGGGAAGGTGAATTAGAGGGGAGAGTTTTGATCATGACTAGATCTCCAAGAGGGAAAAGTTCCTGTTTTAGTTAGTATGTCCCTCCCCACAAGGGGAGCAGCACTTTTAGGCATGATTAGGAAGGCATGAGAGAACAGCAAGTCATCCCAATTGCAGCTTAAAGGCTGGGAGAAAAATTTGGTAACCGGCTTTCCAGACACCCCCTGTATAGTTATGGATTTGAGAGAAAAAAAGACCAGGGTTAGAGAGAAGTACAGAAAAGATTGCTCCAGTGTCCAAAAGAAATTTTCTCTCCTATCACTCCACGATAAGGCAAACCTGGGGCTCTTGAGGGGTGATGACACAGCTGGAGGCATGAGAATTTGCCCCAGGTACCCTCAGTCCAGTTTGGGCTCCGATGGGGTCGCTGTCCCAGGAGGCCTTTGCCTCTGGGGACAGGCCACCCTCCAGTGGTTACCCTTGCATTCTGGACAGGGGCCAGGTGGTTTGCCCAGACAGTGGTGCTTCTGGGGGCAGTCTTTTCTGAAGTGGCCGGTCTGACCACATTGGAAGCAATTGTTTTTAGCTCCTCTGGTTTCCCTCTGCCCCTGAAAGTTGCTTGTTTGTTGGAGTGCCATTACTAGAGCTGTCATTCTTTTCTGTTCCTTTCTCTCCAAGTCTCGGTTATAAAAGACCATAGTGGCTGTTTTAAGAAGATTCTCCAGGTTATGGTCTGGGCCTAGAGCTAATTTCTGGAGTTGTCTTTGAATGTCTGGAGCCGCTTAAGTGATAAATTTGTCTCTTAAAAGAATCTGACCCTTTATGGAGTCAGGTGTTAATTGGGTGTGTTTTCCATTTTGCCAAATTTTCAACCTTAAAAACAAAATAATTTTTTTTTAATTTTTTTTTTTTTTTGAGACAGAGCCTCAAGCTATCACCCTGGATGGAGTGCTGTGGCATCACAGCTCACAGAAACCTCCAATTCCTAGGCTCAAGTGAGTCTCTTGCCTCTGCCTCCCAAGTAGCTGGAACTACAGGCACCCGCCACAACGCCCGGCTTTTTTTTTGGTTGCAGCCGTCATTGTTGTTTGGTGGGCCCGGGCTGGATTCGAACCTGCTAGCTCAGGTGTATGTGGCTGGTGCCTTAGCCCATTGAGCCACAGGCGCCGAGCCAAAACAAAATAATTTTTGATGAGGTGAATATACACTATCCTGTTTAACTATTTGGAAGCTGCGTTGGAGTTTAAAATATCTGTTTTCTCTACGATTAAAAATAAGAAATAAAATATATGGTGGTGGGTGGCACCTGTGGCTCAGTGAGTAGGGCGCCAACCTCATATACCAAGGGTGGCGGGTTCAAACCTGGCCCCGGCCGAACTGCAAGAACAAAAAAAATAGCCGGGCCTTATGGCAGGCGCCTATAGTCCCAGCTACTTGGGAAACTGAGGCAAGAGAATTGGCTAAGCCCAAAAGCTGGAGGTTGCTGTGAGCTATGTTACCACTGCACTCTACCAAGGGCGACAAAGTTGTCTCTAAATATATATATACATACACACACACACACACACACACAAAATGGTGATCTGGTATCTTTTTGGACAACCTGAAGGGAGCTGGAAACCATTCTTCTAAATGAAACATCACAAGAATAGAGAAATACAGGTACTCAATACCAAATTAGAAAAAAATACCTAATCAGTCAATGCTTAAATGAACATATGGAAGTAAATGTGAAGTGGGAAGGATGGGTAAATTTACAACTATTGGGTACAGTGCACACTATGTGAGTGAAGGGCATGCTTATGTATATAACTTAGACTCAATCTGTACAAAAACAAAAATATATGTAAACAAAACTTCTGTGCCCCTTAACATTCTGAAATTAAGGAAAAAAAAAACAGAAGTGATGGAAAAGTTATAGAATTGTTTTATTTTTTCAGTTTGCTTTTTTTTTTTTTTTTCAGTTTGCTTCTTAATAACATGGAACTTGATAGTAAGAATGATATCCTCCCCTTGTCTTCCTTCCTTTCCCAAGATTATTACTTTTTTATCTTCACTTTCTTTCCTTTCCTGAAAATATACTCTACTTGCTACAAACATCAGGAAAGATAATAAGCATTCTGGACTTATGCCTGTTACTAAAACCTATATAATGTGCACAAAATCAAAAGCAGGACTTAGCTACTTAAAAATGAATTAGTTGGACATCTCTTCCCAGCTTCAACTTGCATAGCAGTAGAAACTTTGGAGGGCTAGGCACAGTGGCTCATGCCTGTAATCCTAAAACTTTGAGAGACAGAGGTGGGAAGATTTCTTGAGGTCAGGAGTTTGAGACCAGCCTGACCAAGAGCAAGACCTCATCTCTACTTAAATTTTAAAAAAAGAGAAAGAGAGAAAACATCTATAGAGATAAGTTATCCAAGATGAAGCACTGAGAGAAATCTATTAAAAACAAAATTAAAGGCTCAGTACCTGTAGCTCAGCGGTTAGGGTGCCAGCCACATACCCTGGGGCTAGAGGGTTCAAACCTGGCCCAGGCCTGCCAAACAACAATAACAACTACAACAAAAACAAAGTAGCTGGCATTGTGGTGACCATGTAGTCCCAGCTACTTGGGAGGCTGAGGCAAGAGAATTGCTCAAGCCCAGGAGTTGGAGGTTGCTGTGAGCCGTGACTCCACAGTACTCTACTGAGGTTGACATACTGAGACTGTGTCAAAACAAACAAACAAATACCAGTTAAAAACAAAATGAGCAGAACATCAGTGGGACAGTATCAAACAGTCTAACATACATGTAATTAGAGTTCCAAAGAAAGAATTGGGTACAGGCCAGAAAAAATATTTGAAGAAGCGAATTTCCAATATTTTTCCTAATATGATAAAAAAAAGTCCAATGAAACCCAAACACACGTATTTTTTTAATACGTATCAAGACACATCATAATCAAATCGTTGAAAACCAATGATGAAGAAGAAATCCTAAAAGCAGAAAGAAAAAGAGGATCAAAAAATGAAAATAGACTTATCATCAGAAAGTATGCCAGTCATACATAATGGAATAAAATCTTTAAAATACTGAAACCAAAAAATAATAATAATAATAATAATAATAATGTCAGCCTAGAATTCTGTGTCCTGCAAAAAATAGTGTTCAAAAATAAAGGTGTTTTCCAGACAAACAAAAACCAAGATAATTTGTGTCCACAGATATATACTACAAGAAGTGTTCTGGCTGGGCTCAGTGTCAGGTGGATCACCTGAGCTCAGGAGTTCAAGACCAACTTGAGCAAAGTGATTCTACTTACAAAAAAACCCAGGAAAACTAGCCAGGCGTTGTTGTGGCTGGTGCCTATAGTCCCAGCTACTTGGGTAGCTGAGGCAGGAGGATCACTCAAGCCTGAGAGAGAGTTTGAGGTTACTGCGAGGTCTGGTGCCACAGCACTTAACCCCAGAGTGACTGAGTGCAACTCTGTCTCAGAAAAAAAAAAAAGAAAGAAAAGAAATGTTCAAGGCATAGGTAATAAAAAAATAATGAAAATATAATGGCATATTAAAAATATATTTTGGGTCAGACATGGTGGTTCATGCCTATAATCCTAGCATTTTGTGAGGTCAAGGTGAGAGCACAGGAGTTCAAGACCAGCCTGAACAAGAGGAAGACTCTATCTTTATTTAAAACAAATAGAAAAATTAGCCAGCCATGGTGATGCATGCCTGTAGTCCCACCTACATTAGAGGCTGAGAAAAAAGGGTCCCTTGAGCCCAGGAGTTTGAGGTTGCAAGGAACTGTAATGATGCCACTGCTTTCTAGCCAGGGTGACAGAGCAAGACTATTTCCAAAAACAAGAAACTTCGTTGACCAAAAAAGGCAGGAGGATAAAAGGGAACAAACAACACATAGGGCAAGTAGAACAACTTAGCATGATGGTAAGGTAAACCAAACCACATCAGTAATTAAATATAAAATGGTCTAAAGTTAAACACACCAAATAAATGGCAGAGATCACCTATTCGATTGGATGAAAAACCAAGACTCAACTATATACTGTTTATAAGCTTTACATAGAAAGACGTAGATACAGGCAAGGACCCTGAAAATAAACAGCCGCTGCCTTGTGAGCCACTTCCTCGGGCCTCCATCCAAGTCTCGCTGTTGAGGGCCCGCTCAAACACTGAAGATCTAACTGCAGCCATGGGCAGCAATGAGTGCTTCAAGTGAGGATGATCTGGCCATTGGGCCCAGGAATGCCCTACTGGTGAAGACGGTGGCCGTGGAATGAGAAGCTGTGGCAGAGGTGGTTTTACCTTGGATAGAGGTTTCCAGTTTGTTTCCTCATCTCTTCCAGACATCTGTTATTACTGTGGTGAGTCTGGTCATCTTGCCAAGGATTGTGATCTCCAGGATGCCTGCTCTAACTGCGGTAGAGGTGGCCACATTGCCAAGGACTGCAAGGAGCCTAAGCGAGAGCAAGAGCAATGCTGCTACAACTGCGACAAGCCAGGCCATCTGGCTCGTGACTGTGACCATGCAGATGAGCAGAAGTCCTGTTCTTGTGGAGAATTTGAACACATTCAAAAAGACTGCACCAAAGTGAAGTGCTATAGGTGTGGTGAAACTGGTCATGTAGCCATCAACTGCAGCAAAACAAGTGAAGTCAACTGTTACCGCTGTGGCAAGTCAGGGCACCTTGCACGGGAATGCACGATTGAGGCTACAACCTAATTATTTTCCTTTGTTACCCCTCCTTTTTCTGATTGATGATTGTATTATTTTCTCTGAATCCTCTTTACTGGCCAAAGGTTGGCAGATAGAAGCAACTCCCAGGCCAGTGAGCTTTACTTGCTGTGTAAAAGGAGGAAAGGGGTAGGAAAAACCAACTTTCTGCATTTAACTACAAAAAAAAAGTTTATGTTTAGTTTGGAGGAAAAAAAAAAAGAAAAGAAATGGATAAATTAAAAATAAAAGTATGGCAAAAGATATTTCATGCAAATATTAATAGAAAGTTAGAGAGTGGCTATATTAATATTGAAGTAAAATTGAGAACTATGAATATTACTGGGAGAAAGAAGCATTTCATAATGATAAAGGATCAGTTCATCAAAAGATGAAAGCAGAGGTGGCGCCTGTGGCTCAGTGAATAGGGCACCAGCCCCATATACCGAGGGTGGTGGGTTCAAACCCGGCCCTGGCCAAACTGCAACAAAAAAATAGCGGGGCATTGTGGCGGGTGCCGTAGTCCCAGCTACTCAGGAGGGACAGAGAATCACCTAAGCCCAGGAGTTGGAGTGCTGTGAGCTGTGTGACACCACGGTACTCTACCGAGGGCAATAAAGTGAGACTCTGTCTCTACCAAAGAAAAAAAGATGAAAGCAGAAATCAATGGATCCCAATGCTCATTCTTTGAAAAAAATAAATGGATACCTCTCCAGCTAGTCTGACTGAACAAGTTAAAAAAAAGAAGAAGAAAAGAAAAAACCAAAAAACAGAGAGAAGGCACAAATGACCAATACCAAGAATGAAAAAGAGAGCAGTTTTAGATGCTACAGACAATGGAAGGATAATAAAGGAAACTTTTCAACAAATTTGACAGCTTTGATGCAATTGACAAATTCCTTGGAACATGCAGATTTTCAAAATTAACAAGACATTAGAGAAAAACTGAATAGCCCTACAGGTTAGAAATTGAATTTCAAATTAAAAACCTCACAAACAAAATTTCAGGCCCAGATAGCTTTACTGATAAAGTTTGTTAAACATTTAATGAAGAATTTGTACCAGCTTTCACATACACTCTCAAAAAATAGAAGGGCGGGAAGAAACATTTCCTAGCTCATATTTTGAGGCCAGTTTTGTCCAAATTGTAAAATCAGACAAAGATAAGAAAATAAAACTGCAGTCTAATATCCCTCGTGAATATAGACACAAAAATCCTTCCCAAAATATCAGCAACTCAATCTAGCAATATATAAAATAATGTTTCATGATCAAGTGGGCTTTACCTCAGAAAGGCAAAGTTGGTTTCATTTTTTTTTTTTTTTTTTTTTTTTGAGACAGAGCCTCAAGCTGTCACCCTGGATAGAGTGCCGTAGCATCACAGCTCACAGCAACCTCCAATTCCTGGGCTCAAGCAAGTCTCTTGCCTCCGCCTCCCAAGTAGCTGGGACTATAGGCGCCCGCTACAATGCCCGGCCATTTTTTGGTTGTAGCCATCATTGTTGTTTGGCGGGCCCAGGCTGGATTCGAACCCACCAGCTCAGGTGTACGTGGCTGGCGCCTTAGCCCGTTGAGCCACAGGTGCCGAGCCGGTTTAATATTTAATATCAAATAATTTATAGTGTCAACAAAGCAGGTGAAAATAAAATAATTTATTTCAATGTGTGCAGACAGAATGTTTAGAAAATTCCACACTAAATTATGGTTTAAAAGACTTATTTTTCAGCAAATTAGAAGTTGAAGAGGTTTTCTTCAAACTGGTAAGGGACATCTACAATAAGACATCTCCTGTTGGGCGGCGCCTATGGCTCAAAGGAGTAGGGCACTGGTCCCATATGCTGGAGGTGGCGGGTTCAAACCCAGCCCCGGCCAAAAATCACAAAAAAAAAAAAAAAAAAAAAAAAGACATCTCCTGTTATATCATCAAGCTTAGTCGTGAAAGACTTAAGTGCTTCTGTCTGAGATTGGCAACAAAGCAAGAATACATGCTTTGATTCAACATTTTACCAGAGGTTCTAAACAGTGAAATAATGAAAGACAAGGAAAACTACAAAACACTGATGAAAGAAATTATTGTTGACACTAACAAATGGAAAAACATTCCATGCTCATGGATCAGAAAGGTTAATGTTTTTAAGATGACTGTACTGTCCAAAGCAGATTCAATGCAATTCCTATCAAAATTCCAAAGTTAATTTTAACAAATTTAGAAAAACCAATCTTAAAATTCATATGGAACCAAAAAAGACCCTAAATAGCCAAAGCAGTCCCAAGCAAAAAGAACAAGGCTAGAGGCATCACATTACCCTGTGATCTCAACACCCCTTCACAGTGGGCTGGGGGGCAAGAGCTGAAGCTTCATCTGTATTTATAGCTGCTGCTCATCACTTACTTGCATCACCACCTGAGCTCCACTTCCTGTGACATCAGTGGCAGCATTAGATTCTCATGGCAGCACTATCAGCAGGTGAATGAATTAAACAAATTGTACACTATCTGTATAATAGAATTCTCAGCACTAAAAAGCAGCAAACTGCTGATAAGTGCGGCAATATGGTTGAATATCAAAAATGTTATACTGAAGAGTATACACTGTATGATTTTATTATATGAAATTCCAGAAAAGGCATGTGGAATCTGTAGTGACAGGTTTGTAGTTGTGTAGGACTGGGGATGATACTGGGATTGGCTGCAAAAGGGCACAAGAAAGGACTTGGAGCCTGTAATCCCAGCACTTGGGAGGTGGATTGCCTGATCTTACAGGTTCAATACCATCCTGAGCCAGAGTGAGACCTCGTCTCGAAAAAAACTGGGCATTGTGGTGGGTGCCTATAGTCTCAGCTACTCTACTGAGGGCGATAAAGTGGGACACTGTCTCTAGAAGAGACAGCAACTTTCTTTGTTAGTTGTTGTTTTTGTTTTTTTAAGACAGAGTGTCTTTATATGTTGCCCTCGGTAAAGTGCTGTGGCATCACACAGCTCACAACACCCTCTAACTCCTGGGCTTAGGTGATTCTCTTGCCTCAGCCTTCCAAGTAGCTGGGACTACCGGTGCCCACCACAACGCCCAGCTATTTTTTTGTTGCAGTTTGGCCAGGGCCGGGTTTGAACCCACCACCCCTGGTAGATGGGGCTGGTGCCCTACCCACAGAGCCACAGGCACCGCCCTGAAAGTTGCTTTTCAGAGAGTGAATTTAGCTAAGGTTTGGTTTGGATTTTCTGATCTTTTGGAAGAAGGACTTGTACATTTTCTCAAGGGACACATTTCATAAACCCAGAGCTTGAGTATACATGTCCTCTATTTAACATGTTTCTGAAAATTTCTGCCATTAAATGAAAAAGAATTGTATTAATATTAGCAGAAAAACTATGATGCATTTCATTCTAACCCAAAATACCCAAACAAATTACATAAATATCCACCAAACAATGAAAACAAGTTTAAGTAATAAATAAGCATTTGAACGTAAATAGAGATGGTACAACAAACATAATGTAATGAAGCTTTATTGTGTTTGCCAAAGAAAGAAGAGAAAATTGGATAGTGAATGGTAGTTCCAAATAAAGTCATTCTTTGGAAGATACATTCTTCTTACTGCTCTATTCACTGATTTCTCAACCTGTTGGGAGCTCAGATTATCTTACACTCAGACTGCACTGGGAAATGGAACAAACATGAGAGCTGTTTAAATCACATGAAAATAATACAAGCACAAAATGATTAAAGAATTGTAGATGATGTTGTTGCTTCATCCCTTTTGCTTAGAATACATACACAAAGCAAATAAAAATCACTAAACAAGTTAGTAGTTATTCCTATGGTGTAATATGGAATATGTATGTGTGTGTATATATATATGGTATACACACACACACACACAGAATATATATATATTCTGTGAACTCCTTAACATCAGGAACCATAGGGAAATAACTGTAACAAAATGGTAAGAACACAGGTCCTGGAGGTAAGGCCACCTGAGTGCCTCTACTACTTACTGGCTGTGTAATCTTGATCATGTTACGTAATTTCTCCATTTCTCAGTTCCTTCATTTATAAAATGGGAATAATAAATGATATCTAATAGGTTTTTAAATAATGATAACACATTTTAAGTGTTTATAATCCCTAGTCAGAAATGTTAGCAATTATGGCTCTTAGGGCCGGGCCCAGTGGATTACCTAAGCTCACAGGTTCGAGAACAGCCTGAGCCAGAGCAAGACCCTGTGTCTAAAAATAGCCGGGTGTTTGTGGCAGGCTCCTGTAGTCCCAGCTACTTGGGAGGTTGAGGCAAAAGAATCGATTAAGCCTAAGAGTGTGAGGTTGCTGTGAGCTATGATGGTACAGCACTCTACTGAAGGTAACAAAATTAGACTGTCTCAAAAGAAAAAAAAAAGTATGGCTCTTAGCTATACAGTAGCACAACCTCTTTACTGAATGTGCTTTAAATTTCACATTAACATAGTGTTGGGTGGAATTTTGGACTGAGCAGGTTATGTCATGTGATTAGTGGAGCAAGGCATAACTTGCTTTGGGTAAAAGGTAGGAAGCATGATGTCAAGCCAGCACCAAGGAAAGATGGCACTTATTGGAACAAGGGAGAACATTTCCTAAGTTAAGAATATGTGAATATGATAAGATCAGAAAATTATTCTACTTAAATAGCCACACAGGACTGAAGGACAGCCGAATAGTGTGGTGATTACACAAGCTCTTATGGATCCTCTGAGAAATTATACCATAGGAATAACTGCTAACTTGTTTAATGCTTTTCTGAATATTTTAATTCTTTCAAACCATGACTGCAATTCTGGGCCCGGTTTGAACCCCCCACCCTCGGTATATAGAGCCAGTGCCCTACTCACTGAGCCACAGGCACTGCACCCAAAGGGCTTTTTATACCTCTGCATTTAATTTTTGTTTGTTTGTTTTGTTTTGGAGAGACAGAGTCTCACTTTATTGCCCTCAGTAGAGTGCCATGGCATCACACAACTCACAGCAACCTCCAACTTCTGGGCTTAGATGATTCTCTTGCCTCAGTCTCCCGAGTAGCGCCCGCCACAACGCCTAGCTATTTTTCTGTTTTTGCAGTTTGGCCGAGGCCACGTTTGAACCCGCCACATTCGGTATATGGGGCCGGCACCCTACTTGATGAGCCACAGGCACCACCCTGCATTTAATTTTTGCTCAGCTTTACACATCACCTATTTTTAAAAGAGGCTTTATTGAGGTATTTTTTACATACCATAAAATTTACCGGCTCGGCGCCTGTGGCTCAACGAGCTAAGGCGCCAGCCATGTACACCTGAGCTGGCGGGTTCGAATCCAGCCCCCGGGCCCGCCAAACAACAATGACGGCTGCAACCAAAAAATGGCCGGGCGTTGTGGCGGGCGCCTGT
>CAUYON010033355.1:0-13365 GCA_963573935.1 Arctocebus calabarensis | reverse complement strand
GAGGCAGGAGACTCGCTTGAGCCCAGGAATTGGAGGTTGCTGTGAGCTGTGATGCGACGGCACTCTATCCAGGGTGACAGCTTGAGGCTCTGTCTCAAAATAAATAAATAAATACCTAATTCTTCAATGCCCAGACATTGATAAATATCTAGAGGAATCAACAACCAGGAAGATGTGACCCCACCAAATGAACTAAATAAGGCATCAATGATGGTACCTTATTTAGTACCTTGTTTAGTTTTAGAGTGATGTAGATGTGTGAGCTTTCAGATAATAAATTCAAAATAGCTGTCTGGCAACTCAATGAACTTCATGACAACACAGAGGAGGAATTCAAAAACCTATAAAGAAATTCAACAAAGAGATTGAAATAATTTTTTTTTTTTTTTAGAGACAGAGTCTTACTTTGTCGCCCTTGGTAGGGTGCTGCTGTCACAGCTCACAGCAACCTCCAACTCCTGGGCTTAGGCGATTCTCTTGTCTCAGCCTCCCCAGCAGCTGGGACTACAGGTGCCTGCCACAATGCCCGACTATTTTTTGTTTGTTTGCAGTTTGGCCGGCGCCAGGTTTGAACCCACCACACTCGGTATATGGGGCCAGCACTCTACTCACTAAGCCATAGGTGATGCCCTGATTGAAACAATGTTTTAAAAATCAAGCAGAAATTCCAGAGCTTAAAGATTCAATTGACAGAGAAATGCATCAGAATCTCTAATAGCAGAATTGACCAAGCGGAAGAGAGACTTTGTGAGCTTGAAGACTATTTGAAAATGCACAGTCAGAAGAGAAAAAAGAATAAGTAAGAATGAAACACATCTACAAGATGTAGAAAATAGCCTAAGAGTTATTGGCCTTAAAAGGGAGGTACAGGGGTGAAGATTAGAAGTTTATTCAAAGAAATAACGATAGGAAACTTTCCAAAACTAGAGAAAGACATCAAAATCCAGGTACAAGAAGATCATAGAACCAAACTGATTTAACCCAAATAAGAATACCTTGAGGCATTTTAATCACATTCCCAAAGATCATGGATAAAGAAAAGTTCCCAAGAGAAGCAAGAAAAAAGAAAAAAAATAACATATAAAGAAGATCCAACACCTCTGGCAACAGACATCTCAGTGGAAACCTCACAGGCCAAGAGAGAGTGGCTTGACATAGTCAGAGTGCTGAAGGTAAAGAACTTTAAGACTAGAATATTATATCCTGCAAAAGTGTCCTTCCAGCATGAAGGAGTCATTAAGACTTTCCCAGACAAACAAAAACTGAGAGATTTCATCAATATAAATGCCTTGTATAATCTGTCCTACAAGAAATGCTGAAAGGAGTTCTTCAGTCTGAGAGCAAAGGACATTAATGAACAATAAGAAATCTGGCCAGGCACCATGGCTCATGCCTGTAATCCTAGCACTCTGGGAGGCCAAGTTGGGAGGATTGCTTGAGTTCAGGAGTTTGAGGCCAGCCTGAGCAAGAGCAAGAGCAAGACTCCTTCTCTAAAAAAAAAAAAAAAAAATAATAATATATATATATATATATGTGTGTGTGTGTGTGTGTGTGTGTAGTCAGGTGTTGTGGTGGGCACCTGTAGTCCCAGCTACTTGGGAGGGGAGGAAAGAGAATCACTTGAGCCCAAGAGTTTGAGGTCACTATGAACTATGGTGCCACCACACTCTATTCAGGGCAACAGAGTGAGACTTGGTTTCAATAAAACAAAACAAAATAAGAAATCTTCTGAAAGTATACAACTCACTGGTAACAGTAAGGACACAAACACAGCATACTTATGTTGGTGGCACTATACAGACAACTCGGTAAGGTTGTATAACCTTGGTATATCAGTGTCTCACAGTTGTGTAAGTGTCCATGTGTGGTGGCATCTTGCTAAGTGATAGTTATTATAGTTGTTGTGTGTTTTTGTGTGCTGTATGGCCACAGCTCTGATGATCATTCCAGAAAAAGAGTTCCAAAGGGTTGAAGGGTGGACTAGGTGCTGACATCATAGCTTCCCAAGGGGAGTCATTTAAAGGCAATGATATGATATTCAGCAATGAAGTAGGTAGCATTTTTTCTAGGATGAGCTTTCAAACTGAATTACCAGACCTGAAATCCAGAAAAGTATGGATGTATGCCTCACCCTCTGCAATGTCCTGGGATGTTCTGGCTCTTCTTTTCTCATCTTCTTTGCCATCAGTGGTTTAGATGTTCTCTTAATATTTGTGTTTGCAAAATTCTATCCCTAGGCCTAAATTTTCTCCCAGGAATTACTGTCTGAGGATGTCTACTCTACCGGCAGAAAGTGAAGTGACAACAGCCTGATGGAGTCAGGAAAGCAGCTCCTGAGAGGAGGGAACGTCCCCCTGGGACTTAGCTGGCCAGGCTCTAGCCTCCTCCAGGAACTGGCTCTCACGAAATGTGGAAAGTGTAATGCAGAATCCAGGGTGCCTCATGGCCCCACTCACTTGCTTGAAACAGAGGGAACGTGAGTTTGGGTGAGATTTTGAGGGCTGACACTCTACAAGAATTCTGTGTCCACATGGATATGGTGATACTCAGCACTTTGGGTTAAGGGAACATCTTAAGATGAGGAGAAGCCATCCTGTACACACAGGTGCCCATGAGGCACTGTGGAGGACAAGGTAGCCCAGCATTGTTGTAGAAACTAAATTGCTGGGGAGAATTAATAGAAGAATAAACAGGCTGGACATGTAAATAAACAGATAGGATACCATGGCAGTTCCCAAAAACCAATTTCTTTTTCGGAGGCTGCTCAGAAACTACCAATCTCAGGGTCACTCAGCAAGAAACTCATCCTCGGGGTCAGACATGCCCAGGTTCAAACTTGCAGCATGTATTGTCAATCTGTGTCTCATGTGATCATTTATGCAGTCACAACACTTAGTAGTAGGTGACTTGGCACATTGGTTATCCCTCTGGACACCAGTCCTCAACCAAGGTGTGTGGGCTGTGGAGTGGAGGCTGAATTAGAATTAATGTGTGAAAAATGAAGTGTCTGGGGTCCAGTCAAAGTTCAAGAAGTGGTCACTGTTGTTGCTATTGTTGAACCCAGGCTTTGCCTGCTCCCTTTTCTTCGCCCTCTGTGTTGATCAATAGACAAGTCCTTCTAACCTCTCTATCCTCTGTTCCCTTCCCTTCCCTGTCAGGCCTTTCTCCCCATCCTCACGAGTGACCATGGCCATGGCAGCCTGTGAGTCTCCCCATCTCCCCCCACTCCAATCCACTCTGCCCGAGAAGATGCCTCCTCATTGTCAAGGCTGGCTCTTCTCACACCAGGTGGAAGGGGCCTCTTCCAACCCTGAACACCTACTGCACATCATTTCCACATTTCTTAGGCCACTTCTGGCCATATCTGTTGGCACCATGATACCCAAGCATCTGCCACTGCCTCGGTACTGAATGAGGCACAAGTTGAGACTGCCCTGTGGGTGGAAGTGCTCAGTACCCACGGAACGTGAAGGAGTTCAGGAAATGCCACCCCAACATATGCCACCGGGGTATGCTGATTTCTTTAAACTTAGGACACTTGGAGAACACAAGTACAGGGGTAGGTTTTCTGAATACCACTTATCTAGCTAAAGACAGAGCCTCCAAAATGAACTTCATTGTCACAAATCCTTACCCTGGGAATCTAGTCAATGATTAGAAGATTAAACGGCCATCACAGGAGAGGAGTGTGAAAGGGACCCCACACTTAGGCAGACTTTGTCATAGGCTATACCAGTTCTTGTAAGGGCCCATTCATCTTTCCAAAAATCGTATCTTCTCCCCTAAGTTTCCTACATCCCCCTCCCCATGAAGGGGGTGTCTAAGCTTCTAGATCTCACTGCGGGTCTTGGGGGTATTCTTTTTCTTTCCTGTGATGGCTCCACACACATAATAAATTTGTAGACATTTTCTTCTATTAATTTGCCTGCTGCTAGTTTATTTCATAGATTCAATTATTCAAGCTTCAAGAATAGAGGAAAAACTTTTTCCTCTTCTACAAATGGTATTACAAAAACAGTCAGCACATACTGAATGTGTTAGCAAACAAATGAAAGAACTTTTACCCTCACAGTCCCTCATGCTAAGCCACCAAGAGGTGGGTCAATAAAGGTTATCTAACTCAGTTGCCTCTGGACCTTATCTTCAAATAGTATGTATTTAATGCCAAGTGTCCATATTACTCTTCTGAGCAGGATAACCAAAATTATATACTGGGGCCTTTAGTCTTTTGGGATTTATAGTATAAAAAGAAACCTGATGCCACATTCCAGGGCTATTACAAGTCAGATTCCAACACTACGAACTCTAAAAGATCATAAAATACATCATAACAAAGATTATTTCCAATAAGAGAGTCTGGCTTGCTAGGGTTTTAAAGCTCTTGCTTGGTTGGTCAAATGGATACTTTGTTATAATCTGATTTTGCCTGTGGCATTACTAGCAAACTTTGTAAACCCCAAATATGTTGTTGGCAGGAAAGAAGGGTGGAATCGTTGGGAAAGCCGTAGGGTGAAAAATGTTAACTAGAGATTAAGAAAAAATGTTTAAAGGAAATGAGGAAAGGAGAGGCAAAATGGGGGACTCAATGAGGCTTCGGTGGAGGGGTGCTTTACCTGGCACCCAAATCTTCTTTCTCTTGGTGTATCTCTTTAGAGAGGGCTTGGTAGACCCTCAAGATGCCATGGTGGTCTGAGAAATTTAGAAAGCAGGCAGGTTTATGGGGGGAATATTTGTAGATTCCCCCCTTCTGAAGTTATTGCTATTCTAAAGAACTTGAAAAGTTCTAAAGATGGATGAACATCAGGAAACAGTTTCCTCTTCCTTCTGATCTCTACTAATTTCATTCTCTACTACTGATTCCCTTCATCCTAATCTCAATGATGATTAGCACATAGTAGTTGCTCAATAAAATACTTCCATCTGATTAAAATCACTTACTACTGCCTGTGGGTTCAAGTGCAAATTCTTGCCACATTAATTCATGTTTCGTACATTTCAAAGTAAGATTAGTTTCACTTCTGAGATTGCAATATGGCATAATGCAAAGGTCAGCTCTGTGGGCTCTGAAATGAAAGTATCAGTAACCAGATAACCAGCTGATGATGGACCAGGTCATTGTGTTTCTCTTTCAGAAATCCTGCTACATCCTTGCTGAAAATGAAATGTAAGCAGACAAAACATTGCTCACTTTACAAGAAAGAAAGGAAGAGAGAAAGAGAGAAAGAAAGAAAGAAAGAAGGAAAGAAGGAAGGAAGGAAGGAAGGAAGCAAGGAAAGAAAAGAAAAGAAAAAGCCACCATGCCTGAGGGCACAAGTAACAGACAATAAAATAGCAAATATTAGTGAATCGTTGGGATTGGGTTTTTGCTGGGATAAGGTGGAAACTAAGAAGCTCATGGGCTGGATTCTATAAGAAACACTGGGCAAGAGGATAAAACGGACCATAGTCACTTTTGTGATTAAGAAAATGTAGATTGGCTGGGCATGGTGGCTCATCCCATAGCGCTCTGGGAAGCCAAAGTAGATGGATTGCTTGAGCTCAGGAGTTCAAGACCAGCCTGAGCAAGAACGAGACCCCCATCTCTACTAAAAGTAAACAACTAGCTGGGCATTGTGGTGGGCACCTGTAGTCCCAGCTAGCTGGGAGGCTGAGGCAAGAGGATCACTTGAGCCCAGGAGTTTGTGGTTACAGGGAGCTACGATGATGCCACTGCACTCTAGCCCTGGTGACAGAGCAAGATTCCGTCTCAAAAAAAGAAAAGAAAAATGTAGGTTAATTACAAAAGACTTGCTTTCTGGAGCTCAGCTAAAGCTTTGCAGGCACACACAGAAATCCTGCCACATGCCTAAACCAGTGATATATATGTGCTTAGTATGTTACTAGAGTAGGTAGAAGTACTTGGCCCGTATTAAACTTCAGTCTCTGGTCAAACGCACATTCTCATCACCATTTTCAGACTGAGTACTCACACTGCCCCATACTCATGACCCTCTTCAATGGTTCCTACTAAACGCTTCCTGAGAGAACTGCCCTTGAGGTGTTTTCACATAGCTGCAGGAGGCTGTGTTTCCTCAGCTTCTAGGTCCCCCATGCTAAAGCTTTTGAAGCCACTAGGTTTTCTGCCCCTCCCGAGCACCTAGAGATTTCCTGGGACATCAGTGAGAGCCTCAGGGAGCAGGAGAAAATTAGAATCCCACCCAGTGTGATAATCACTCTCAAGGCCTTTGCTGTTTATTTTTTTAACTTCTTTCTGCCCAGGAGCTCATAACTCCCTTTCTTTCCTCCTTCTCTGACACCCTTGACACAAAGCAGAAGCAGCAAGAATTGAATAGAAAGTTACAAATGAAACAGGCTGAAGGGTTTGGGAAACCAGGTCACAGCAGCAGCCTTTATTGAACTAAGAGGTGGGACAACAGATAAGGGATTTAGGACCAGCCCCAGGAGCCCAGAGTGGGGCAGGGGAACTGGTCTTCACAGGTGCAGGTTACATTTGGAATTACAAATGGGAGTTACACTGGACCAAGGAGAGGCTCACCAATCTTCTGAAGGTCTTTCACAAAAGATTCTAGAAATCGCACCACATTGAGAGGCAGCCTTCCCTGTCTGAGGACATCCACATGGTCATTTGGGTACATGATGCACAGCCCCCCCCCCCATGCACACATAATGACATACTGAATAGTTCTCACTGCCAACCTCTCTCCATAGGTCTCATCACTATCCCATTACTGGCTTTATAAGAAAGCAGAAGACTGTCCTCTGGAAAAGAAAGGAAATAATTAATTCAAAGGTTTTTAATTGCTCATGTCAATTATTTGGCCATTATAGTTTCATTCCTTTGCATCTTTAAAAGTTCCTACTTAAAATGTAAGTACTCTTGTGTCAGAGGTGAGGCCCATTAGTAAAGAATAATGGTGGCAGTTGGTTGTTCTAGGACTCTTTCCTTTGCAATTATTTTGACACCTCAGACAATCTAGCCTGGCCTTGTGTTGCTCAGGGGTGCCCAGGCCTGCTAAGTAGGGACTTAGATTTCACTGGGTGACTTTTCCCTTCAGGCTGGCTTAGATTCCAGGACAAGAGCCCAGCTAGGGATTTATACGCCCCAGGGTCAAGAGCAAAATTAAAAGACAGTCAACATATTGGGAAAACTATTGCAATTGTTGACAAACGTAAGTTGCCTTAATATAAAAATAGCCCTTACAAATTCGTAAAAGACGAATACCACAAACGATGACTACCATAAAAAATCAACAACCACCAAAAACAACAAAAAAAGGAAAAGCAAACAAAACAATGATGAGATAATTTGTCAGTGAAGAAATACATGATAAAAGGCAAATGAAGTAAAAGAATTCAAACTCACAAGGAATTCAAGAAAATGCAGGGTACAGTAACAATGAGAACTTTTTTCACTTATCAAATTGGCAAACATTTTGTTTTATCTTTAATGATAAAATTTAGTATTGGGAGGAATACAGGAAAACTAACGTATTTTATACTGGATAGTAGCAGTGTAAATTGTCACAGCCTTTCTGGAGGGACATTTGGGATATTTATCAATGGTTCTTTAACTCATATTCTCATTATACACACCACAGGGAATTGACTAAACAAACTATGGTACATCCATATGGCATCATTAAAATTAGGTTGCAGAAGAAACATTCAGTGACACTGGATAAAAAGTTGATTATAAAATAACATGTTCATTATGAATATAATTTTTGCTTAAACGTATAGCAGGAACTTAAGAACTAAATTTTTTGTGAATACACGTATAAAATTATTGTTTAAAATTTACGTGGCTTTCACAAGTGAAACTACATAAAAATGTAATAGAATTTCCCTGGTAGTAATTCTTGTTCTACAAGTATTTATTTAACTCCTCCAAAGAGCCAGGTACTATTCTGAGTGGAGGATACAGAAATGACTAAGACGTATGTCCCTTTTGGTAGGGAACACAGACAATAAATACGTAAGACATACACAAATAAGAGGGTGATAATTTCATGAAGAAAATAAAATAAATTACAGGGATAGGATTACCAACCGGTTAGAGGATAAATTTAGATATAATGGCAGAGTTGGTGAAATTTTATTTGAGTTGAAGTCAGAGTGGGGCGAATGAGAGGCATTCTAGTCAGCAGAGAGAACAGGTGCAAAAGCCCTGGGATGCAGAAAAATACCCATATAGATAAGGCAGTTCTTAGTAATAAAAACAAAGCTAGGGGCATCACCATACCAGATTTTAGGCTGTACTACAAAGCCATAGTGGTTAAGACAGCATGGTACTGGCATGAAAATAGAGACAAGGACATTTGGAATCGAATAGAAAACCAGGAAATGAAACTAACATCTTACAACCACCTAATCTTCAATAAACCAAACAAGAATACACCTTGGTGGAAAGACTGGTGCTGGGAGAACTGGATATTCACATGTAAAAGACTGAAACTGGACCCACACCTTTCTCCACTCACAAAAATTAATTCAAGATGCATAAAAGACTTAAATTTAAGGCATGAAACAATAAAAATCCTCAAAGAAAGCATAGGACAAATACTGGAAGATATCGGCCTGGGGAAAGACTTCATGAAGAAGACTGCCATGGCAATTGCAGCAATGATAAAAATAAACAAATGGAACTTAATTAAACTGAAAAGCTTCTGTGCAGCTAAGGAGACAACTGAAGCAAATAGCATATCCTTGGGAAAGGATATTTGCATGTTTTGAATCAGACAAAAGCTTGATGACTGGAATCTATAGAGAACTCAAATTAATCCACATGAAAAAAGCCAACATCCCATATATCAATGGGCAAGAGACATGAATAGAACCTTTTCTAAAGAAGACAGACGAATAGCTAAAAAACATATGAAAAAATGTTCATCATCCCTAATTATTAGAGAAATGCAAATCAAAACCACCCTGAGATACCATCTAACCCCAGCTAGAATGGCCCACATCACAAAATCTCAAAACTGCAGATGCTGGTGTGGGTGTGGAGAGAAGGAAACACTTTTACACTGCTGGTGGAACTGTAAACTAATACAACCTTTTTGGAAGGAAGTGTGGAGAACTCTCAAAGAACTCAAACTAGACCTCACATTTGATCCTGCAATCCCATTACTGGGCATCTACCCAGAAGGAAAAAAAAATCATTTTACCATAAGGACACTTGCACTAGACTGTTTATTGCAGCTCAGTTTACCATTGCCAAAATGTGGAAACAGCCTAAATGCTCACCAACCCAGGAATGGATTAATAAGCTGTGGTATATGTACACCATGGAATACTATTCTGCCATTAAAAAATGCAGACTTTACAGCCTTTGTACTAACCTGGATGGAAGTGGAACACATTATTCTTAGTAAAGCATCACAAGAATGGAGAAGCATGAATCCTACGTACTCAATTTTGACATGAGGATAATTAATGACAATTAATGACACAGTGGGGGTGGGGGAAGGGGAGAGTAGAGAGAGCGAAGGAGGGAGGGGGTGGGGTCTTGGTGTGTGCTACACCTTTTCGGGGCAAGACACGATTGTAAGAGGGACTTTACCTAACAAATGCAATCAGTGTAACCTGTTTTCTTGTACCCTCAATGAATCCCCAACAATAAATTTAAAAAAAAAGAAAAAAAAAGCCCTGGGGTTCAGACCTCCTTGGAGCATTTATGGAACAGATGTAAGTTCAGTATGAAGAAGAGTCTGTGTATGTAAGAGAACAAGAGGATGGTAAAAAATGATGTCAGAGGGCTAGGCAGGGACCAAATCACATACACTCTTAGGTTGAGATAAGAAGGTTGAATTTTATTCTAGGGACAAAGGGAAGCCATCGGAAGGCTTTATCAATAATTCGATAAAATGTATTTTTAAGGATAAAAAATAAAACTGAGTCTTTTGGTAATAATTTATAATCAATAAACTGATTTCATGTGTACAGTTTCATTTAGTAAAATAATTTCATGGTGTAAGTATTATTTATTTCCCTCACAGATCTGCTATAAAGGCTCAGAGAAGTCAAGTGACTTGAGCACAGTCACATGGCTGATAGGTTGCCGACTTGGGACTAGAATCTGGGGTTCCTGAACCCCAGGTAAGTTACTAGGGATGAATATACAAACCAGGCTGCAGCACCGAGCGTTGGACCGTGTGGTAGCTAATGCTCCTACGTGAGCATTACCGTATTAGTAAATGAATGAATGAATGAACAAATACATTCTTCTGCTACCACCTCCTGCCATACAGGCTTTGAAGGACGTAATAGAGGAACTCAGATGGCTTCGTCCTAGGTTATTGCAGTGGGACTGGAGAATCCAAGACTCTGGTTGCAACGTGGCATCTCTACTTCACATTATCTTGCAGCCTTTCAAAAAATGAGCCCCAGTGTGCTGTGGATTGTCTCTCCTTTGAAAGGGCCGCACAGCCTTGCCTTCCAGGGCACGCTCCTGCGGGAGGACTGAGTGTGTTACAGAACAGAAGGGCTGTCTTGAGTTGTCCGATCAGGCCCCAGCAGCTCTCAGCTTCATGTCAGTGTGGATTCAAATACTTGTTCTTGACTTGAACCTTTTCTTTCACCCTTTAGTCTTTGTGTCAAAGGAGAGGCTGCTCGACCCTCTACACTGAGCCTCTCCCAGCTGCTGCAGAAGCCACCTTGCACCTCTTTGCTCCCTCACAGGGTTACAACAGCCACTCGCTGGTGTTTCTCTCTCTCTCTTGAATCTTTCTCCTCTCCCAGTCCATCTCAGCTCTCCTGGGCTCGTCTTTCAGCTCTCTGGAGCCAGGGAAGTATCTTATGCACGCTGTTTTATCTCTGGGTTCCCCAAATGCTGCTCTTTATCAGCTGGTCCTTTCCTAGTCTGGAGCCTTCTCTCTGTGCAGCCCAGTCTCCTTCCATGAGGGCCTTTGTGCACACAGCTCCCTGGGATGTGAGTTCAGACTCCTTAAGTCATCAGGGAGTTACACAAGGGACCTAGAATACCCAAATTCTTAGAGATGGAAAGAATGGTTATCATCAGGGGCTTAAGAGAAAGAGGAATGAGGAGATGTTGTTTTATGGGGATAGAGTTAGTTTTACAAAATGAAAAAATAGGGCAGCGCCTGTGGCTCAGTGGGTAGGGTGCCGGCCCCATATACCAAGGGTGGCGGTTTGAAACCCAGCCCTGGCCAAACTGCAACAAAAAAATAGCTGGGCGTTGTGGCGGGTGCCTGTAGTCCCAGCTATTCATGAGGCTGAGGCAAGAGAATCCCCTGAGCCCAGGAGTTGGAAGTTGCTGTGAGCTGTGTGATGCCACGGCACTCTATTGAGGATGGTAAAGTAAGACTTTGTCTCTATAAAAAGAAAAAAAATGAAAAAAACATCCTGGAGATCCATTGCACAACAATACTTAACACTACTGAATCATATACTTAAAAAATGGTTAAGATGGTAACTTTTACGTTGTGCGCTTTTTTACCACTATTCTTTAAAAAGCAGACAAACAGTGTTCTGCCCACTCTGCCCTCCTCTGCCAGGCTGCCCACTGGTCTCCTCCCTGGGGTGCAGGTCTGACTTTTCCTAAGGAGACCTCTCGACCTGTCACCTGGTGTCATGAGATCCCTGAAGCTTGCTACTGGTCAGTCTGCACGGGGACACAATATATCCCCTCAATTCACTCTGTTGGGGGGCCCAAGGCAGCCGCACATGAACCCTTTCTCCTCCTCCTCCTCTCCTTGATGAAGACACAAGGGATCTGGCTAGCCCCACCCCCCAAAAGTTTGCTGTCAAAGACACTAACCTTCTGGGCAAGCAGTGGAATTTGCCCATCCCCATGGGCCCCCATATAAAAGGGGGCTCTAACTGCTCCTTGGAGAAGATGGCACCTTGGCATTACCCAGGGAGGTCAGCCTCCCCTTTCAATAAACCTGGCCTGAACATGTCCACTCCAGTCTCATCTCTGGGCGTCACCATTTACATACTCTCACACTCCATTGATGCCTCCATCCCCACCAACCTCGACAACCCTCCTTGTCGAAGTCATAAGTGACTTCCACTTCCCCAAATGCAATGGTCACTTTTCTGTATTTCTCTCTGTGACACAGTTAACCTCCTTCTCGAACGTTTCGAGACTGCCTCAATTCCTGGTTTCCTCGTCACTCCCTAACATTTGGATCCCTTTCTTGGTTTCACCTCTTCTCAGTGCTCAATATCAGCACAGCCCAGGGCTCGAACCTTCTCCTTTCTCTCTCCATTTCCCCTCTAGATCATCCCATTCATCCTTTAGATTTACATACAAGTCAATACTCCCCATCTGTACTGTCAACCTCAACCTTCCCACTTAGCTCCAAAATTGTGTTCAACTGCCCCTTGACCTTTCCGCTTGGATGTCTACGTCAGCTTATTGAGAGTTTTCAATTCACTGGGGTACATACATGAAATTGTTTCTTCTTTTTCCATAACTTCTCCGATTGTGCTATTCTCAGTAGCCAAGAATCTTGGGATGATTCAGTCCAATTCTGCAATGTTCCAGTCATGAAAACAATCTCATTCTAGATTTTAAAATCTCAGTATTTTTTATATTTAAATATCATCTCAATGGCCATTTCTCTGACTGAGACAGGAAATGTGTAAAATAGTCCTAAAACATCTTGGAATATCAAAAGCAAGGAACTGATCAAAGAATCCTAGGCCCACGCCAAAAGAATTCAGGAGCCATTTGAAGAGCCTTCCTCTTTCTAAAGATGGAAACATTTGAATAACAATAAAAATAATAACTGAAGTGGACTAAACACATCAAAACTCTTAAACCTGTAAATTCACAATAAAACTTATAAAAATTCTTTCTTGCCAGGTGTGGTGGCCCAAACCTGTAAGACCAACCCTTTGGGAGGCTGAGGCAGGAGGATCGCTTGAGGCCAGGAATTCAAGACTAGCCTAGTAACATAGCTAGACCCTATCTCTACAGAAAATTTAAAAATTAGCCAGTGTGGTGGTGCATACCAATAGTCCCTGTACTCGGGAGGCTGAGTCAGGGGATCACTAGGGTCCAGAAGTATAAGGTTATAGTGAACTATGATCAGGCCACTGCACTCCAGCTTGGGCGACAGAATAAGATCTTGTCTCATAAAAACAAACAAACAAACAAAAACCAAAACAAACCTTCTCAATTCATTTGTTATCTTTCGAGGATGGTTAGGAAACCAAAACTTATTTTGACAATTTACAAATAGAATAAATGTTTTGTTTTTTTTTTGAGACAGAGCCTCAAGCTGTCACCCTGGGTAGAGTGCTGTGGCATCACAGCTCACAGCAACCTCCAACTCCTGGGCTCAAGCGACTCTCCTGCCTCCACCTCTCAAGTAGCTGGGACTACAGGTGCCTACC
>CAUYON010033354.1:0-10509 GCA_963573935.1 Arctocebus calabarensis | reverse complement strand
ACAACACTCAAATACCTCCGCATTCTTGCCCTAGTTCTCTCAAGGCAGTTCAACCGAGTGCCAGGTCCAAAAGAAACCCAAACAGCTCACAGGTAAGGCCTTTCCAGTTTGCAATCTCACTGGTGCTGTAGTCACAGCTGCCAGGAGGATTAGACTGAACGAACACACGCAACCACTTGCCAGAACCACTTGCTTTTGCCTTCCTCAGGGGGTCCAGAAGTCTCATGCTGTTTCCCTCTGTCCCCAAGGGGATGTTTCTGGGCAGATCTCGTCAGCCAGAGATGCCTGAAGTCTTCTCTCCCCAGTCTCACTGAGCCCAGTTGCAAGGAAGCTGTTACTCGGCCACCATCTTGGCTCCTCCCCCACATATAATCATGTTGATAGTTGTCAAAAAAGCATTTCACGAAATCCATCATCAGTTCCTAATTTTTTTTAAAAGTCTAGCAATGTAGAAATGGAAGAAAATTTCCTCACCCTGACAAAGGACATCTGTAGCAGGTGTATAGCAAACATCACACTATTGGTGAAAGGCTGAATACTTTCTCACTGTCATTGAGAACAAGCCAAGGATGTCTGCTCTCACCATTTCAGCCTTGTATGGAAGTGCTAAGCAGTGGAAAACATGATAAATCTACAAAAAAGATATTATGATTAATTAGTGGGTTTAGCAAGGTTGCAGACCTTATAAAAGTCTCAACATATAAAAGTAAATTTTAGCTTCATGTATTCACAACAAATAGTTGAAAATAAAACAATGCCTACATAAGATGTTGTCAGTAGTCATAGAAAACACAAAGCTCAACTAATTCCTTCAAATACTTGCAATCCACCTAGAGCAACTGACCGAAGCCTCCATAAATAGCAGCACACAGGGAGGCACTCTTCTCTTCTCCTTTTTGTGTCTTAGCACTTCATTTTTATTTTTTATTTATTTATTTATTTATTTTGCAGTTTTGGCCGGGGCTGGGTTTGAACCCACCACCTCCGGCATATGAGGTCCATGCCCTACTCCTTTGAGCCTCAAGGGCCGCCCATAGCACTTCATTTTTAGAAAGAAGGTGCAAGTGGCATTTTAGAAGCAGCGGGGGGTGTTCAACTGGTCCTGGTTCTTTCAATCTCCCCACAATGAAAATCTCTAGGCTCCCTGAGAATGTCCATTTCCCTTTGTAATCTCAGGTTCCCAGTCTCAGTCTGCAGTGTGTTTTCCTGTGCTTCATGAGGGTCTCTTGTAGTCCTGGAGTGGCCTTCCTACCTCTCATCACAGGACAGTCACCATAGAACACCCCTCACCCCAACAACCCTTCTTCCTGAAAACACCTGTTTTATTCTTCCTAATGCCAACCTCAGAAACTTCCTCCCACCCGCAAAACAGATCGTGTGAGATTATGGGAGCAAGGTCAATGAGAGAAAAGAAAGCTTTATAAGAGCAAACTTTTCTTTTTGAGTCAGAAGTGAGAGTGAGTTTATGGAGAAGTCCCAATAAGTAGAGGCCAATTTACAGTGATTTAGTCGGCCCAGAACAGGTGTACTGAAATCTGAAACGTGACATGGAGAGGTACGCTAATCTCTTTAGTTTGTGTTTGACAAGCAGCCATAAGATTAACGTCATTGTACACATACTTACAGGGCACCTTTCTCTCTCTTTTCTCTCTAATTAATTAAAAAGCTTCTGGTGCCTCAGGGTGGAGAAAAATCATTGTCCTTGCAGCCTTATTAGTTGCCCTAGTCCTGGGGACCCTCTTTGTGGGCTTTATTTATAAGACATTTTCTTCAACAACTAAAATGAGACTTTATGTCACCTTCTGTCATCTCTCCCTACCTTGTTCTTCCCATCCCACCCCACTCCTCAGTTCTCATTGGTCCTCGGTGATAGAAACATGTGGAGGATACGAGATGGGCAGAAGAACAGGGGACAGAGGCAAGATTGATACCCAGGACCCATATTTCCTATTTACCGCAAGGACATTTCCAAACAACCAAACTCACACACTCCCCCTGAGGTTCCCTATTCCTTTCTAGTTGGCAATTCTGAGATGACATTTATAGAACCCTCATGATTCACATGTTTTGAGTAGACTCAATGCTCCGTTAGTCTCTTCTCAGTTTAAGGGTTTGAACACCACTCTCCTGCAGGAGTCAATGGTTCCTACCACAGATATTTGCAGCCAACACTATTAACATTCTGCATCATAAAAACCACTGAGACAACCTGACATGTACTCCTATAATCTGAGGGGCAAAAGAACAGTCTCCTGAATCACATCTGAACAGGCAAAAGGTGTTGTGACTGGATAGCCACTCTGATTGCAGAGGGGTGACCATATGGGGAATGCCTGAAACTGTCATCTGAGCTTTCCATGAGCCAGACCTGAAATTTCAGAAAGAGACTCTATCTGAAATGCAGTATGAAGGGGCAATTACTAGCCTGAGTTCTAGCAGAAATTTCACTGACTAATAATATGATGCACAAAATGGAAAGAGTTACTTACATACCTTCAGCAGATACGTGGAGCACTCTTCTGGGCTCTGGGGGATGAGTGTGAATCTGCTGCAACGTGGGCCAGGTGGTAACGTCATGGTGATGACATGGTGGTGATGATGGGGGCTGTGTAGGGAGAAGATGGCAATGCCGTGGTGGGCTCAGTTATAACACAAAAGTTTGAAAATTCTCAGTCACTTACAATATATGTTCAAGTCGGTAATTTTGTAAAGCATAGCATTATAATTTTCCAAATATATGTTTAATATTCTGTTTCTTGATGCACTTAACCAATCAGAAAACAAACAAATGGCACCCAGAAGATGTTGGCACTTCATTAAAGGGCAACCAAAACTATGCATTTTTGTCTTATCCAAGAATTTCTCCATAGATGACATTTTATTATAGCAAAAAATGTTCATTGGTATTGTGTGAATAGACTGATGGCAACATTTAAGTACTGCTGGTTCCCAATCAAAACCCATGATCATATGGCCTTTTAATTACACCAATACACTTCCAACAACCTAAAACATTATCTCCAACAAGTTTGTCAACTTCGTAAAGGAAGAACTAGGCCTGTCATTTTTGTTTTCTTCCAGAGGATCTTTATTTTGCATAGTTAATAAATGAGTAAGTAAATTAATATCAGTTCATAGCTGTTTACTCTTCCCAACCAATTATGTTTTACTGATGCTACATTTTATAATTTCATGACTTTATGACGTGTCTATAGGGTATGAAATACACTGTAATGATTGCCTAATTACGTTTCCTACAGTCATCAGTAAACTGCATGGGGGAGGCAAAGGTGGTAGGAATGAGGAAAATGATTAAAGGACTTAAAATGAAAGAATCTAAAGTCCCCAGAGACAAATGGGGCTGAATAAAAACAATAACAATAATATGTGACATATGTTAGGAACATATTAGCTAACATATATCACTTAATGCTCAACTCTGTAATGTAGATGCTGTTACTATCTTGGTGAGGTTGAACAACACATCTGAGTCACAGAGTAAGTGAAAGAGCTGGGATTTGAATGCAGGATGCTCAGAACCCAGGCTTTCAATCTCTTCCTCCCATAGGGCTGCCTTCTGAGTGAGCATGGCTTGTAGTTGCAAGTTAGAGCAGTTCCTAAAATTTTTTTAAAGTGAAAATAATAATAATAGTAATAATAATAATAGAATAAACCCCATTGTTTGGGTATCATGGAGGCAACAAAGGGATTGAATTTATGAATGCTTAAGCATTCTTTTTCCTGTAATCTGGAGCAATCACTAAAAAGTTATTTTTTTTTTTAAGTTTATAATTTTATTTGTTTTTAATTTCAAAATATTAAGGGAATACAGCGTTTTTTGTCACATGGATACCCTGCACGAGGTGCAGGACTTTTGGTGTGCCCATCACCAGAATAATATTCTTTGTGCCCACCTGTCTCAGCCCACTCACTCCTCTCCACCCTGGGGTTTCTACCGTCCTTTATGTTGCTTTGAGATGTACCTAACTCCCACTTATTAGTGTGAACATGGGTGTTTGATTTTTCATTCCATCCACATTTTCTTTATCCATTCATGAATTGATGGGCACGTTAGTTGATTCCACGTCTTTACAATTGTGAATTGTGGTGCAGTAAACATTCAAGTACAGGTAATGAAGACTTCTTTTCTTTTGAGTAGATACTGATCAATGGAATTGCAGGATTGAATTGTATTATTTGTTCGAGGAATCTCTATGTTGTTTTCCATAAATGTTGTACTAATTTTCAGTCCCACCAACAATGTATAAGCATTCTTTTGTCTCTGCCTCCACACCAGTATTTATTGTTGTTTTATTTTTTAATAATGGTCATTCTTATACACAGAGAAGTAAAGTGATCTCTTGTTATAATTGTTTTGTTTTGTTTTGTTTTGTTTTTATTAAATCACAGCTGCATACATTAATGCAATCAAGGGGTACAATGTGCTGGTTTCATATACAATCTGAAATGTTTTCATCAAATTGTTATAGTTTTAATTTGCATTTCCCTGATGATTAGTGATGTTGACCATTTTCTTCATGTTTCTTAGCCATTTGTCTATCTTCTTCTGAAAAACCTCTGTTCATTTCCTTTGCCCACTTTTTGATGGGTTTTTTTCCTTGCTGCTTTGTTTGAGGTTTTTGTAGAGTCTGAATATTAGTCCATTGTCAGATAGTTCATGAATATTTTCTCCTATCCGTAAGTTGTCTATTCATTCTGTTGATTATTTCCTTTGCAGTGCAGAAACTTATTAATTTAATTAAATCCCATTTATTTATTTTTGTTGTTGCTGTATTTCTTTTTTTTTATTTTCTTGCAGTTTTTGGCCAGAGCTGGGCTTGAACCCACCACCTCCAGCATACGGAGCTGGCACCCCACTCCTTTGAGCTACAGGCACCACCCTGTGCTATATTTCTTTTGGGGGTCTTACTCACAAATTCTTTGCTTATGCTTAGAAAAACATCATTTTTCCTATGTTATCTTCTACAGTTTTTATGGTTTCATGCCCTAAATTTAACACTTTTCTCCATCTTGAGTTAGTTTTTGTATATGGTGAGAAATAGGTGTTTTATTTCATTTTTCTGCATGTGGCTTATTCCCCCCCCCCCCCACTATTTATTGAATAGGGCTTTCTTTCCCCAGTGTATGCTATTGTCTGCTTTGTCAAAGATCAGTTGGTTGTAGATAGATGGTTTTATTTCTGAATTCTCTATTCTGCTCCATTGGTCTCACTTTTATACTACTACCATGCTGTTTTAGTTATAACAGCCTTGTAGTATAATTTGAACTTAAGTAATGTGATACCACCAGATGTGTTCTTTTTGCTTAAGATAGTTTGAGCTATTGGGGATCTTTTTCAGTTCCAAATGAAAGTTAGAATTAGTTTTTCTAGATCTGTGAAATATGACAGTGGTATTTTGATGGGTATTACACTGAATCTGCAAATGACTTTTGGCAGTGTGGACATTTGAATCATATTGACTCTACCAATGCATGAGCAAGTGATGTTTTTCCATTTATTTGTGTCATCTGCTATTTCTTCCACCAGTGTTTTGTAGTTCTACTTGTAGGTTGTTTCACCTCCTTACTTAAGTATATTCCTAGGTAATTTATTTTCTGTTTAGCTATTATAAATGTTATTAAGTTCATGATTTGAATCTCAGCTTGACTGTTATTATTATATAGAAATGCAACTGATTTGTGTACATTGATTTCATAGCCTGAGACTTTGCCAAATTTATCTATCAATTCCAGGGGTCTTTTGATGGAGTTTTTAGGGTTTTCTAGATACAAGATTATATCATCAGCAAAGAGGGACAGTTTGATAGAAGAATCTTCACAATTTGGATGCTCTTCATTTATTTTCCTTGCCTAATTATTCTGGCTAGGACTTTCAGTACTATGTTGAATAGAAGTGGTGACAGGAGGGAAAGATGACCCAATGATCATCTGGTCATTGTTTTTCTTTCTGTTTACATGGTGAATCACATTTATTGATTTGCATATGTTGAACCTTCTTCACATCTATGGATTTAATTCCACTTAATCATGGTGCATTATCTTTTCCATGTGCTGTTGAATTCAGTTCACTAGTATTTCTTGAGAATGTTTTCACTAAGGGATCCTGATCTGTAGTATTCTTTTTTGTTCTGTTCTTTCCTGGCTTTGGTATCAAGGTGACATTGGCTGTGTAGCCAGGAGGAGTCCCTTCTTCTCAGTGTAATGGAATAGTTTATGTAGGATAGGTACCATTTCTTCTTTTTTAGGTCTGGTAGAATTCAGCTATGAATCTTTCTGGTTCCTGGGCATTGTTGTTGTTGCTGTTGTTAGGATATTTGTGTATTTATTTTGACTTTTTTGAATTTGCGAAGACTGTTTTATGGCCTAAGGTCTGATTAATCTTAGAAAATGCCCCATGTGTTGAAGAAAATAATTTATATTCAGTAGTCTGGGGGTAGAATATTCTACAAACATCTGTTAGGTTCATTTGTTATAGAGTCCCATTTAAGTCTAGTGTTTCTTTATTTGTTTTCTCTTTTAATGATCTGTCCAGGTCTGTTGGTGGAACATTGAAGTGCTTGGCAAATAAGATGCTACCATTTATTTCTTTCCTCACATCTAGAAGAATTTGCCTCACGAAACTGGGTACTCCTGTGTTAGGTACATATACTTAGGATTATGTCTTCCTGTTGAATTGCTCCCTTTCCTATTGTATAATGGCCAGTTTTGTCTTTATCACTGATTTAAGTCTATTTTATGTGATATGAGAATGGCTACCCTTGCTTGCTTGTGTTTTCTATTTGCATGGAATATTTTTTTCCATCCTTTTACCTCAAGCCTCTGTAAGTCCTTGTAGTTAAGATGTATTTCTTGGAAACTGCAAATACATAGGTTGTATTCAGCAGGTTTCTGTCCATTCAGCATGTTTCTGTCTATTAATTGGGACATTTAGACTGTTTATGATGAGTGTGGTCAACTCCTTGGCAAACAGGGCTGGGGGCATGGCCCAATGCATGAAAGGTAGGTCCATGCCCCTCATGATGTATAGGGCCTGGGGGCTTGTTCTTCAAGTATGCATGTGGGACAGCAGGGGCATGGCCTGCCAGTGGTGCCTGAGTCTACAGTGCACAGGGACAGGGGTCTTCTTCCACTAATGGGTGCTCAGGGGCATAGGAGCTGGGTTATCAGATGGCTGGGGCTGCCCCCTCACCAAACTTCTGCTGAGACTGCTACTATGGGACCCCTCTAGGTAATTTCCAGTTCCCTGGTAGGAGTGGGGGGAGTTAGCCTCAAGTCATTAGCATATAACAGCTTCTATTTTTCCTTCTCCCTTCCTAGCCTGGCAGAGGGTGATGCTGGGACAGCTGTGGCAAAGCTGACCCCTCTGTAGAGTGGGACCTCTAACCTAAGAGCTCAGAGGGGCGTCAGCTGCAGCAACCCAGGAACTGAGGCCAGCAGGTCTCTGCTCCAGGATTCAGTGTTACCCAACAATCTCCAAGCAGTTCCAGGATCAACACTGAGGCCTGCAGTGGTGGTAGGGGCAGGGGCCCCTCAGACCTAATGTGACAAAGTCCACATAGGTGCATGACACCCTGGGGCTCTCTTCTTTATTCCTTCCCCATGTGTAGAGCACCCACCCCCCAGGTACCTCTAATCCTGACCAGTGCAACGAGCCAAGTCAATACTAAAGAGCCAAGATAAGAAATTGCTGACTCTTTAGTAAAAGGCAAAAGATTTATATGATCTGAAGAGGACACCTTTGGTGCATCTTACAAGGGTACGTGTGAAATTTACTAAATGTAGAATATAAATGTCTTAACATAATAACTAAGACAATACTGTGAAGGCTTTGCTAACCAGTTAGATGAAAATATTTCAAATTGCAAATAAAACCAGCACATTGTACCCCATTATTGCACTAATGTACACAGCTATGATTTAATTAAGAAGAAAAGAAAGAAAGAAAGAAAAGAAATTGCTGAATCAAGATGAGCATAGACCACAGCCTGAATCCTTCCTGAAGTGAGTCCTTTATTCTGAGTGTCTCCTGCTGGTTTTCTGATGATTTACAGCACTCTCTTTCTCCAAGAGAGTCCATCCATAGGCAGGAACCTACTTGCTTCTCCCAGAGAGGATGTGAGGGCTATTTCTAGCCTGTCATCTCTACCCTCCCCATCAAAAACCACTTTTGTTTCATTCTCCCAGGTAAGTCTCAAAATGTTCCACCTGACGGAACTAGATGAAGCTCAGGGTGTGGCTTCAGTACTTGAAACTTGGATCTTCAATTTACTCATCTGGGGCTTCATCTGAAGCAATTTGATGGTTAAGAAGGTTTTAGGCAAACAGATTCACACTGCATACCAGACACCCATTTGAAGCTTCTCAGACTGTAATAAGCACGTCTCTGCACTTCAAAATAAGTGCAGTGGGAACAACAAGCTCCCAAGACAAATGGAAGAAATTCTGAATCCTGTCAGGTACCTCATGGTCAATTGCCAGCCTGCAAAGGTAGGAGCTGAACTCTGGGAGCCTCCAGCTGCAGGGTCAGATGTGGAAATGGTTTATTTCAACCAGAAAAAGTATCTCATAGTTAGTATATATGTACAACTGGGGGGTGGAAAAATTATGAAAATGAATTCTATTCAAAATTTTTAGTTTGTGAATTCTGTTAGGTAAGAGGAACGAGGAAGAAAAGGGCCCCTCCTTTCTTTTGCCCAAGCACCAGCTCCCCCTGCTGGAACTATTTTGAAACCCATAAATTGTAATTGTTACCTTCTTGAATTACCTATTTGTTTGGTAGTAGAACAAAAAAAAAAAAAAACACTCATAATTTAAACATTTAAGGCTGAAATCATCTAACTACATAGGTAATGTGGGCTTTTCCAATACCTCGGAAGCTAAAATAAATAAACGGACATTCATTTGCTTTCGTATAAATTAGCTGAATACAGAATCGTGCTATAAATCATAGGAAAATACTATCAGAAAATGCTTTTATTTGTGTTATTTTTAATTTGCCAGAACAATAAAATTGTCTTGGGAAATGCTCAAGGGAACTCAAAGGAGCAAAGTAAGTGAAAGGAATGATTTTGTAATCAACACCCTGGTGGATAAGCAGGAGGTGGGGACTCCCTGCATATTGCTCAGAGACGTGGGTCTTTGATGATCATGGAGGCCTTCAAGGTGATTGCCATACCTTTTCATCTCTTAAACCCGGTTGTCTGAGCAAGACAAATCAACATATTTAGGATTTTATATCCTAAATCTTGGATGCAGTCATAAAGCTGAGGCATTTAAAAATCTTATATCACTTTAGCTCCACTTGAAATTTTGAAGGAAGGAATGTTCGTTATTTATTGTTGATTGGCAAGGAATTTTTATATTCAGTATTCTAAGTAGGAACCCATTGACATATGCATTACAAACATTTTCCCATTCATTTATTTGTATAATGGATATTTGTTATGTGTCTACAATGTACAAAGATACATACCTAACTCCATAGGCAACTAGGGAAAAAAATCAGGTAATCTTTAAAAGAACAAAAATACAGCTGCTCATAGGCTCCTAAGATTCCACACTGAACTCCAGGAAACAATACAAGGGTGCCGAGGTCCCCGACGTCACTGCAACCCTCTCGAGGCCGCTGTTCTTCGCGCCGGAGGAGATGGAAGCCCCTGCTGCCGATGCCATCATGTCGCCCGAAGGTGAGCTGGTCCCGGAGTCCCAGCCGCAGGCTCTCGGGAAGCAGCCTCAGGTCCTGCCTTTGCTGGGGTTGGTCGGGGAGGCCGGTAACGGCCCCAGCACTGACGGGTCACCTCCTTCGACATCTCCCCCAGCAGAGGAGGAGGAGGAGGAGTTCCACCCGCAGTCGCTGGAGATCATCTCTCAGAACCTTGGGGAGCAGGCGACCGGCGCCAAAGACGCGAAGCCACCGGGCAGGGCAGGAGGCGCCAGCAGGAAGGCGCCGGAGACCTTGCGCCGCGTCGGGGACGAGGTGCAGCGCAACCACGAGACGGCCTTCCGTGGCCTGCCCCGCAAACTGGACGTCAAAAACGAAAACGACGTCAAATCTTTGTCTCGAGTGATGGTCCACGTTTTCAGTTATGGAACAAACTGGGGCAGGATTGTGACTCTGATTTCTTCTGGTGCCTTTGTGGCCAAACACTTGAAGAGCATAAGCCAAGAAAGCTGCATCGAACCGTTAGCAGAAAATATCACAAATGTCCTTGTAAGGACAAAACGGGACTGGCTAGTCAAACAAAGAGGATGGGATGGGTTTGTGGAGTTCTTCCACCTGGAAGACCTAGAGAGCAGCATCAGAAATGTGCTCCTGGCTTTTGCAGGTGTTGCTGGAGTAGGAGCTGGTTGGCCTATCTAATAAGATAGGCTTGTAAGTGCGATAATTCACTTCTAACCAACAACAGCCACCAGAACCACATTCATCTGTGAAATCAAATGGATTTATGAAGTTGGACTTACACTACCCTAAGCTGTATGTAACTTGCA
>CAUYON010033352.1:0-33257 GCA_963573935.1 Arctocebus calabarensis | reverse complement strand
TGGTACATGTATACCATGGAATACTATGCAGCCTTAAAGAAAGATGGAGACTTTACCTCTTTTGTGTTTACATGGATGGAGCTGGAACATATTCTTCTTAGCAAAGTACCTCAAGAATGGAAGAAAAAGTATCCAATGTACTCAGTCCTAATATGAATCTAATTTGTAGCTCTAATATGAAGGATAAACCCCAATTGTAGCACACGAATACAGGGAAAAGGGAAAGGGTGGGGTGGGAAGGTGGGAGGATGGGTGGAGGGAGGGCCATTAGTGGGATCACACCTATGGTGCATCTTAGCAGGATACTGGTGAAACTTATTAAAGGTAGAGTATCAATGTCTTTATATAGTGATCAAGAAAATGCCCTGAAGGCTATCTGTAACAGTACGATCAAAATATTTCTGATTGTATATGAAGCACATTGTGCCCTATGATTGTACCAATGTACACAATTATTATTTAATAAAATTGTTTATAAAAAATTGAGACAGTCAATCAAAGAACTTAAAGATGCCATAGAAATTATCAATAACAGATTAGACCATACAGAAGAAATAATCTCAGAACTAGAGATTAAAGCCCTTGCATTAACACAGGCAGTTCAAGAGACAGAAAAAAAAATAGACAGCATGAGGCTCACTGATAGATTTCAGGGACTTCATGAAGTGATCAAACATAAGAATTATAAGTATCCCTGTAGAGGAAGAAGAATTCCCCAGAGGAATGGAAGCCCTACCATAGGATGTCATAAATGACAATTTCCCAAGTGTATTCAAAGATTCAGATGCACTCCTTTCAGAGGAATATCAAACCAAAGGTTGTCTCTACTCAGAACTTATCCAAGACACATTACAATGAACATGTCCAGAGTCAAGACAAAATATAAAAAAGTGTGCAAGCAGCCAGAAGTAACCACCAATTGGCCTACAGGGGCAGACTCATCAGGGTGACTGTAGATTTCTCACATGAAACCTTTCTAGCTAGAAGAGAATGGTGATCTACCTTTAACTTTTTTAAACAAAACAATTTTCAGTCCAGAAATACATATCCTTCTAAGCTTTAAAATTGATGGATAAATCCTATATTTTACTGATATGAAAGCATTGAGGAAGTTTTCCACAACACAGCCAGCTCTATAGGAAGTACTTCTACCTATTCTCCCAAAAGACCATCATAATGGACCACCAGTGAACTAAACATTCAGAAACTAAAGGATGAAACATAGATTCCACAATGACACAAAAGATAAAACTGGACAATGGACTTCCACAAAATAAGATTAATAGAAGCCCACCACACTTATCAATTCTCTCAGTAGATGTTAATCTCTTGAATTCTCCATTCAGGAGGCACAGGATGGCTGATTGGATAAAAAAAAAAATACAAGCCATCCATATGCTGTTACAGTAAACCCACCTAGGCTTGAAGAACAAAGAAAGATTCAGGGTGAAGGCATCAAAAACAATACTTCAGGTCAATGCAAATGAGAAAAAAGAGGAGTCACAATCTTATTTTCAGATACCAAAGAATTTAAAGCAACTAGAGTTAAAAAATACAAGGATGGACAATTCATATTGTTGAAGGGAATAATACAACAAGAGGACATTTCAATTCTACATATTTATGGACCCAATTTAAATACTCCCAGATTTATGAAATGGAACTTATTAATCTGAGTAATATTATATCTTATAAAACCATAGTAGTAAGGGATTTTACCATTTCTCTTGCACAGTTGGACAGAGTCTCTCTTAACAGAAATTAAACAAAGATACAAGGGACTTAAATGTGACCCTAGGACAACTGTGCTTAATAGACATACACAGAACACACCATTGCAAAATTAAGGAGTATATATATTCTCGTCAGCCCATGGGACATTCTCCAAAACAGATCATATCCTAAGACACAAATAAATTCTCAGCAAAATCTAAAGAATTGAAATAATACCTTGTGTCTTCTCAGACCACAAGGCAATGAAACTGCCAGACTCAAATCCAGGAAATATATTCAGGCCCACACAAAGGCATGGAAACAAAATGACCTTATACTGAACAACAGTTGGGTCCAGGAAGAGATTAGGGAGGAAATTGTTAACTTCCTCAAACATAACAACAATGAAGACACAAGATACCAAAACTTGTGGGACACTACAAAAACAGTCCTAAGACAGAAACTGATCCAATTAAATGTCTACATCTGAAAAACAGAAAGAGAGCACCTAACAATTTAATGAATCATCTTATAGAAATAGAAAGGAACAGCAATCCAATCCCAAACCTACCAGAAGAAAAGAAATAACCAACATTAAATCAGAAATAAATAAAATTGAAAACAAAAGAATCACTCAGAGAATCAATGGAACAAAAAGTCTGTTCTTTGAATGATAAATAAAATCAATAAACCATTAGCCAGATAAACAAGAAATAGAATAAGAAAATATTTAATAATCACACTCAACAACAAAAGGGGGAAATAACAACTGATACCACAGAGACAGAAGAGATTATTTCTGACTACTACCAAAATCTCTATATCCAGAAATTTGACATTGTGGAAGAAATATACCAATAATTGGAATCACACCATTTCCCTGGTCCTAGCCAGGAAGAAATAGATCTCTTCAACAGACAAACATAAAGCACTGATATTGAAAAAATAATAAAAATTTTTCTAGCAAAAAAATTCCCTGGACCACTTGGCTTCACATAAGAATTCTATCACATTTTCAAAGGTGAGCTTGAACCTACACTGTGGAAACTATTCTTAAACATTGAGAAGGAAGGAAACCTCTCCAACATGTTATATGAAGAAAACATCACCTTAATTCTATAACCAGGAAAAGACTTAACTAAAAAAGAAAACTGCAGATCTGTTTCACTAATGAATATTGATGCAAAAATACTCAAGAAAATCTCAGCTTATAGATTTCAGCTGCAACTTAAGAAAAATATATGCCATGATTATGTAGGCTTCATCCAAGTGATGCAATGCTGGTTTAACATACACAAATTCATAAATGTAATAGACCATATCACTATAAGCAAACACACGGACCATATGATATGGTCAATACCTGTTGAAAAAGCATTTGATAAAATTCAGCCTCCTTTTCTAACAAAAACACTGAGAAAATAGGCATAGTTGGCACATTTATTAACTGATTGAAGACATCTATGACAAACCCACAATTAATGTCATACTGAATGGAGGATAACTGAAAACTTTTCCACTTAGAACTAGAATCAGACTAGGATGTCCACTATTGCTACTATTATTTGACATTATGCTGCAAGTTACAGCCAATGTTATCAGGCAAGAGAAAGATATAAAGGGCATCCAAATAGTGGCAGAGGAGGTCAAATACTTGCTCTTTGCTGATGATATGATATTATACTTAGAAAACTCCAGAAACTCAACCGCAAAACTTCTGCAAGTGATCATGAAATATAATAATGTCTCTGGGTATAAAATCAATGTCTACAAATTAGTACCCTTTGTATACAACAATAACAGCCAAATTGAGAAGCAATTCAAGCACACAATTTCCTTCACAGTGGCTTCTAAGAAAATGAAATGCTTAGCAGTATACCAAACAATGGGTGAAGGATCTTTACAAAGAGAATTAAGAAAACCTAAGAAAAGTAATAGCAAAAGACATTACCAAATGGAAGAACATAGCATATTCTTTGCTGGGAAGAATCAACATTGCTAAAATGTCTTTTCTACTCAAAGCAATCTACAGATTCAACACAATCTCCATTAAAATAACAGCCTCATACTTTAAAGAAGTGGAAAAAAGAGTACTTCATGTTGTATGTAACCAGAAGACAAAATTCTGTATAGCTAAGCCTGTTCTTAGTAATAAAAATAAAGTGAGAGGCATCACTGTACTAGACATCAGGCTATATTACACATCCATAGTAATCAAAACAGTACAGTATTGACACAAAAATGGAGACATTGATACATGGAATAGAATAGAATGCCAAGAGATGAAACCCGTCTCTACTTGCCATCTGGTAAACCAAACAAAAGTATACACTTGAGAAAACAAACAGTGCTAGGAGAACTGGATAACTGTATGTAAAAGACTGAAACTGCACCCAAACCTTTCAACACATCAAAAATTGACTGATGACGTATAAATGATTTCAATCTAAGACATGAAATGACACAAATCCCAGAAGCAAGTGTGGGGAACCTCTTGATATTGTTTGACTTGGGAAAGATTTTATGGCAAAGACTTCAGTGGTAATCTCAAAAACAACAGTAATAAACAAATGGGACTTAAGCTGACAAGCTTCTGCACAGCTAAGGACACAACATGTAAAGTAAAAAGACAACCTTCAGAATTGGAAAAGGTATTTGCAGGGTATGACTAACAAAGGATTGATAAGTGGAATCTACAGACATCTCTAATTAATCAACAAAAAGAAAAGAGCCAACAATCCCATCTACCACTGGGCAAGAGATATGAACAGAGCCATCTCCAATGAAGACAGAGGAATAGCTAAGAAAGATTTGAAAAAGTGCTCATCATCTCTTGTTATCAGAAAAATGAAAATCAAAACTATCCTGAGATATCACCTAACCTCAGTGAGAATAGCCCACATCACAAAGTCTCAAAGCTGCAGATGCTGGCGTGGACATGGAGAGAAGAGAAGGGAACACTTTTACATTGTTAGTGGGACTGCAAACTAATACAATCTTTTTGGAAGGAAGTATGGAAAATCCTCAGAGAACTCCAAACAGACCTCCCATGTGATCCTACAACTCCATTACTAGGCATCTAACCTCAACCCCCAAAATCATTTTATCGTAAGGACATTTGCACTAGACTGTTTATTGCAGCTCAACTTATAATAGCCAAAATGTGGAAACAACCTAAATGCCCAACAACCCAGAAATGGATTGTGTGGTATATGTATGCCATGTATTACTATTCATCCCAGCCATTAAAAAAGATGGAGACTTTACATCTTTTGTACTAACCTGGATGGGGATGGAACACATTCTTCTTAGTGAAATATGACAAGAATGGAGAAGCAAGAATTCAAAGTCTTCAATTCTAATATGAAGCCGGTAGGTGATCTAATACCCACATAAGTGAAAAACTCAAATCATTCTAGATGTGGGGTAGGGTAATATGTGAAGGGGATAAGGAAGGGGGGGAGATGTGTGCTCCCACTTAACGGGCACAATGTTAGGGTATATGACACACGTTGGTGGTGGGAGACAATGATAAGAGGGGTATTATCTAACAAATGCAAACATTGGGGCCTAATTCTTTTTACCCTTAATTAACCTGAAACAACAACAATAATAAATAAATAAATAAATAAATATGTAAAATATTTAAACTACAGCCCCTTCCACTTCCAACATGATATGAATATATAACGTAAATATGACTTCGGTTTCAGTTTGGTGAATTCTCAGGGAATATAGAAATAAATCTCCTACATTTCAATATATACAGGGTGGCCATAAAGTTTGTATGCAATTTAAAATATACAAACTTTGTGGCCACTCCGTATATAAAAAAAGAAAAATGGGAAGTGTGCCATACGCTGTGACACCCAACCCCCTCCCTCATCCCCTCTCCTTAATTCCTCATTCCCCTATCTTCCACTTTGTGTTAGATCATATACTGCTTTCATATTACACTTGAGTACATTGGATTCTTGCTTCTCCTTTTTGTGGTGCTTTACGAAGAAGAATGTGTTCCAACTAAACAATAAAAATTAATTAATTAATTAATTAAAAACAACTGCTAACTGGCAAATACATAATTTGCAATGTATTAGTAAAACTTAATTTTAAGTGGAAAAAAATGTTGAGAAAAATGCTTCAAAGTTTCTTCATTCTATTGCTATTAAAATAAAAATCTCATTGATAGCTTAAAAAATAAATTGAAGCTTGGTGCCTATAGTTCAGTGGTTAGGGTGCTGGCCACATGCACTGAGGCCAGTGGGGTTGAACTCAGCCCAGGCCTGCTAAACAACAATGATAATTGCAACAAAAAATAGCTGAGCATTATGGCAGATGCCTGTAGTACAAAATACTTGGGAAGCTGAGGCAAGAGAATCACTTAATCCCAAGAGTTTGAGGTTGCTGTGAGCTGTGATGCCATGGCATTCTACTGAGGGAGACACATAGAGACTCTGTCTCAAATAAATAAATAAATAAGTAGATAAATAATAAAAAATATAATTGATAATATCTACTAGTCCCTATCTCCTGCAAGTTGTATCAGGTATATGAGGACTAGTAAGTCCCAATCACTGCCCTTGGGGAAGGTACAGACAATTATACAAAAAACTCTAATGTAAATCTAAATATTATTAGTAGCATTGGAACAGAACACGTAAGGTGCTATGGGAAACTGATAATAAAGATAGTAAGAATGTATCATCTTGCTGTGAGAATAAGCTTTACAAAAGAAGCAGTGCTGAAGACAAACTCTGAGAGATAGAATTTCAGAACAACATTAATAATATAGAGGCAGAAAAGCTCAAGATGAGTTCAAGAACTACTGATTGGTTTATTTGCCTAGAAAGTAATAGGTATAAAGTTGGTGGAGTACCTGGCTAAAGTGATAAAATTAGGGCAAATATTATGCTGCCTCACTTCTGCTTTTATTGTAGCCTCTGGATGAAATTTTCTTCTAAAATCCCCACCCCATTTGACGCCTTTCCTTTCCTTCATGAACCAGCTTAATTATTTTCATTTTATTCTTTTAGACTTCCTTTGATTACCCCCGGCATTCTCTTATCAGTCTTGGCACTTGATGTATATTATACACTTTAGCACTTAATGAACCACTGTCTTGTCTTATTTATAGTCACATCTGTTACTCTGGCCATGAACATACCAAGTCCTTCCTGACTTGCTTTCTCCACCTTCAAGGCAAAGTCAGTATGATAATAAAATGGCAGGCCTATTTCTTATTATCATCTTTTTATCAGAGACAGGATATTTGTGTTGATTATTCTATAACTCTCTGGAACCAAAACATAAGTATAGCCAAGGGCTTAACACCACCTTCAAAAGTGAGTATCTAATGTAGCACCTGTTCTTTTCCAGAATATTCTACAAGATGCTCTTAATGAGCTTGTCACCATATGGCATTATTAGATAACAAAAATAATACCGTAAGCACTATAGCTCTAATTTTAATGCTAACTCCAAACATTCATTGAGTGTTTTGTGTGTGTTAAAAGCTATGCAAATCACTTTATATGTTTTATGTAGTTTAATCATAGCTACTTGATGAAACAGGTACTACTAGTAACCCTATTTTATAGATGAAGTCATCATTGTTCTCAACTTGTAATTAGCAGCTCTGACACCAGAAACACTTTTGTTTGACTTGATAGCCTGTATACTCTGCCCTTCTACCTGTCATTCACGAGTCAACTCTATTTAGGGCTCATTTAATATGCATAAAATTTTACCACCCATTAAATAAAATATGATCAAAATCTGATTTGCATACATTAAAATTTCATACACGTATAAAATGGCACTATAATTGCTTCTGTGTGAATGCAACTTATTCAATGTTTAGCCAGAAGAGCTTAAGTTCTTTTTCAAATATCCTCTTACTAAGTTGTTAGCTCAGAATGGTGCCATGCTTTAGGAAAAGATTGCTGATCTATCTTCTCTACTAATAGTTGTGTATGTTTTTGGCCACATACATCACCTCAACTTTCTAAAACAAAACTGTAAAAGCAGATTTAAATTAGAATACATCAAAGCTAATATTATTAGCTATTAAATGTTTTTTTTGTATGTGTAAAATAGAAACATATATATTAACCTCTTAGCTATAAAGATAAAAAGGGTAGCTATTTGGAGAAAGAGTGTCATATAAACTAATGTAAGGCTAAAACTCTGAGAATAATGGAGAAATAGAAGAGTATCTAGGGACCCATGGGACCTTCCCATCCATGATATAATAGTGTATTAATTCCCTTTGGTTGCCATAACAAATTATCATAAAATTGGTAAATTTATTTTTAAAAACCCAGAAATTTATTTTCTTGCTGTTCTGGCAACCAGACATTCAAAATCAGTTTCACTCAGTCAAAATCCAAGTGAGGAAGGAATTAAGTCTATGGGTGAATCTTTTCCTTGCCTTTTTCAGTTTCTGGTGGCTGCTACCTTTCCCTGGCTTATGGCTGAATCATTCCAATCTCTGCCTTCGTGATCACATTGTCTTCTCCTTTTCTGTCTGTAATCTCCCTCTACTTCCTTCTCACAGAGGTATATGTGATTTTGTTTAGAACATACCCATATAATAGAAAATAATCTCACCATCTTAAGATCCTTAAGTTAGTCAAATTTGCAAATGCCCTTTTCCATATAAAATGATATTTACAGGGTTCAGATGTTAGAGCTCCATATCTTTGGAAACTTTTATTCAACCTATCACAGATGGAAAAATAGTCAAATAATGCAGCTTGTGAATTTAACATTGTTTATCCTGATGATTTGCCCTATTTGTCCACCGATGTCTTACTGTAGGAACAGTGACCTCCCTGCCTTGAGTTAATCTTCTCTTCCCCAAGCCAAGCACTTTCAATACTGCATCCAAGATAGTATTTCTAAAATATTTGTAATTTATATGAATGCTTCATATCTAAAGGAAAATAAGATATAAATCTATCATTATGCTATATGGGTATAATATCCTTCTTTATCTACCCCCAACTCTTTCTTTTTAGGTCTCATCCTCTCCCACTGCATCACGTGTCTCACTGAACTGGCCTTTGATACCTGAGAAAGTCATCCTCTTTCAATGTTGGGTTTCCCTATGCCTTCCATAATCTTTCCCTCTTCACTTATGGAAACCCTTATTTTCTTTTAAGACTCATATAAATGTCACCTTCTCTGTAAAGCACTTTCTTAAGGCAGAGTCTGATGTCCTCTCCTCAGAGTTCCCGATAGTAATTTGTGAAGAGCTTATAATTTATTAAATTTAATTATAAAAATATATTTGATGTTTATTATGTGATTCTGGTGGATAAACACCTTCTCAATGGCAGGAGTACATACTGTGATAGGTTGAATGATGCTCTCCCCAAAATATACTCATGCTCTAATCCTCAGAACCTATAAATATGTTACCTTACATGGCAAAAGAGATTTTGTGGATATGATTATGGTTGTGGGCCTTGAGATGGAGAAATTTTTCTAAATTTAGTGAGTGGGACCAATATAAACATAAATGTGATAAGAATGAGACAGAAGCCTTGGATATATAAGAAGATAAGGTGTAAAGACAGAAGCATAGGTCAGGTGGAAGAGAAGATGCTTTTCTTCTGGCTGTGACACTGAAGAAAGGGGCTTTGAATATACATGGCTGCCAGGGTCCTGCTCCGGTGACAGAATTCATTAAGACCTTTGTATCTGGCAGTAACCAACTGAAGAAATATAAAGTTAGAAATGATGAGAAAGAAAGAGACAAGATACACACAATAGAATTTTCAAAATTGGAAACTCACAGGACCACCACCCACTTGTGGGTTCTGGTAGTGGCACTGAGTGTCAGTTCCACTCAGCCTTTATTGAAGATTATTTTCTCTTTAGCACAAAGGGTAAGCTGAGGAAGGGAACAAAGACTCCATCAGTTTCTCTGAGCAAGCATATCAGCTTTAAGAGTCTGAGCAGTCTTGAGAAATCCAGAACCCGAGCCTTGTGTGGGGCAACCTCCTGTCTGAAGTCACAGACACAGATTCCTAGAAAGGCGTTAAACTCTGCTAGTTCATTGTGGAGTAAAACACACTGGCATCAATCTCTTCTGAAGAACTGGTAGGAGATAGGAATTTTCTTCTCATCACTACCACAGAGGATCTTCCTCTGTGTTAAGGGATATAAGCCCGTATTTCAGAGGTCAACCTGTTCCTTTGATTTCTGCCCCAGACAAATACAAATCTCCAAAATGGGTATTTGCTTTGTCTGTTTACTGGACAGGAAACAGCCTAGTTAGTGTATCATTCCAGGTCTTGCTATAGCATCTTCTATGGCCATTATTTTCTCCAGAGTGTTTACAGACCCAGAAGGGATGTTCACAAGCTATATACTCAAAAGGCCAGAGTTCTAGGAAAAGTAGGAAACTTGCTTAGATAAGAAATTTAGCAGTGGCTGGTTTAAAGTCAAACTAGCTAAATTTACTTTGTTCCAACTCACTCAGCTTACATTTTTATTTTTCCCCTTTTCTGGGGGTGTTTCTCCTTGTGAAGAATGTGGTCTTTGGTCCTCATTCTGCCTGCACATGGCTTTTAGAATCTGGTAAGGGCAATAAAACAGATTTTTCTTCAGTCTTCAAAAGGACACAGTCTTCTTGATACTTTGGTTTTTAGGACTTCTGGCATCCAGAAGTGTAAGAAAATAAATTTGTGTTGTTTGATAACACTAAATTTGTAGTAATTTGTTAAATAAGCGATAAAAAGTTAATGTAGGCATCAATTTACATTTACTTTAAAAACCAAGTGTAGTGTCTGGCATATACCTGGTGATTAATTTATTTTCTAAATGAATAAGCAGAGACAGTAATTATTACATTGTTAGGATATACCACCATGATACTTAGTCATGACTATGGATACAACACTGTAGTGAGGAGTATAATTTTATTTCTAGTGATCTGTCTGCATTTCAGTGATCTTCTAGTTAGAATGTTACATGTATTTTATATTTTTCATACATAAAAGTTGTACATATTTATGGGATACATGTGTTTTTATGATAAATGGATACAATGTGTAATGATCTAATCAGAGTATTTTGGCTATTAACCACCTCAAATATTTCGAGTTTCTTTGTTTTAGGAACATTTCAAATTTTCTTTTCTAGCTATTTTGAACTATACTATAAATTCTTGTTAATTAAAGTTGCAGTACTGTGCTATCAAACACTAGAACTTATTATTTATTTTTAACTTTGTTTTTATACCCATTAATCAGACTATTTTCATCTCCTCTTCGCCCATCATTCTTGGCCCCTGGTAACCACCATTCGATACACCTCATGACATCAACATTTTTTATCTTTCACATATGAGTGAGAACATGTGGTATTTGCATTTCTGTGTCTGACTTATTTCACTGAACATATAAGATGATGTCCTCTAGGCTCACACATGTTGGTGCAAATAACAGGATTTAATTCTTTTTGTGCCTAAAAAGTATTTCATTATGCATATATACTATATTTTCTTCTTTTTCTTTTTTGAGTAAATAGAATACTCTTTATTTTTTATTTTTTTATTATTGGGTATTCATTGAGGGTACAAAGAACAAGGTTACACTAACTGCATTTGTCAGAAAAGTCCCTCTTATAAATGTGTTCCTCCCCCAAGAGGTGGGCCAAACATGGTGACTCCCCACTTACCTCCCTCTTTAGCTCTCTCTGCTCCCCCATTCGCCCAAGCCCCACCATTTACTAGGTAATCATTTGTCCTCATATGAAAGTTGAGTACATTGTAGTTTTGTTTCTCCATCCTTGTGATGCTTTAATAAGAAGAATGTGTTCCACCTCCATCCAAGTTAGTAAAAAGATGTATAGTCTCCATGTTTTTACTGGCTGAATAATATATTCTAAGGCATACATACACCACAGCTTGTTAATCCATTCCTGGGTGGGCATTTAGGTTGTTTCCAGATTTTTGGTAATTGTAAATTGAGCTGCAATAAAGGCTCTAGTGCAAATGTCCATATAACAAAATGATTTTTTTTCTTCTTGGTAGATGCCCAGTAATGGGTTTGCAGGATCAAATGGAAGGTCTAGTTTGAGTTCTTTGAGGATTCTCCATACTTCCTCCCAAAAATGTTGTATTAGTTTGCAGTCCCACCAGCGATGTAAAAGTGTTGCCTTTTTTACACATCCATGCCAGCATCTGCAACTTTGAGACTTTGTGATGTGGATCATTCTCCCTGGGGTTTGGTGATATTTCAGGGTGGTTTTGATCGGCATTTATCTGATAATTAGGGATGATGAGAATTTTTCCATATGTTTGTTAGCCATTCATCTGTCATCTTTGGAGAAGTTTCTATTCATCTCTCTTGCCAATAGATAAAAGGGATTGCTGGCTCTTTTTATGTTGGTTAATTTTGAGTTTTCTGAAGATTTTAATTATCAATCTTTTGTCCAGTTCTTAATAGGCAAATATCTTTTCCCATTCCTATGATTATCTGTTTGCTTTGTTTGTTTTCTCCTTAGCTGTACAGAAGGTACTGAGTTTAATTAAGTTCCATTTGTTTATTTTTGTTGCTCTTGCAATTGCCACCAGGAGGTATTCTTCATAAAGTCTTTCCCCAGGCTGATATCTCCAAGAGTTTTCCCCCCACATTCTTCAAGAATTTGTATTGTTTCATGCCTTAGATTGAGATCTTTTATTCATCTTGAATTGATTTTAGTGAGTGGCAAAAGGTGCAGGTTCAATTTCCATCTTTTTCACAGGGTTATCCAATTCTTTCAACACTGTTTACTGAATAGGAGTTTTTCCCTCCCACCCCCGTCTATGTTCTTGTTTGGTTTGTCAGAGATTAGGTGGCTGTAAGATTTTTGCTTCATATCCTGGTTTTCTATTTGGTTCCAAGTGTCTATGTCTCTGTTTTTGTGCCAATACCATGCTGTTTTGATCACCGTGTACTTGTAGTACAGCCTAAAGTCTGGTAGTCTGATGCCCCAGCTTCATTTTTATTACTAAGAATTGCCTTACCTATACAAGGATTTTTTCTGGTTCCATACAAAATGAAGAAAGTTTTTTTTTTTTCCAATCTTGAAAGTATGATGGGGATGGCACCAAATATGTAGATTGCTTTGGGAAGTGTAGAATTTTAACAATGTTGATTCTTCCCAGCCATGAGCATGGTATGTTCTTCCCTTTGTTAATACCCTCTGTTATTCCTTTTCCTAGGATTTCATAATTTTCTTTACAGGGGTCCTTTACCTCTTTTGTTAGATATATTCCTAGGTACTTCATTTTCTTTGAAACTACTGTGAAGAGAATTGTGCCCTTGATTAGCTTCTCTTCTTGGTTGTTATTGACATATAAAAAGCCCCCTGATTTGTGGACATTGATTTTATATCCTGAGACACTACTGTATTTTTGGATCACTTCCAAGAGTCTTGTGGTTGAGTCTTTGGGGTTCTCTAAGTATAAGATCATATCATCAGCAAAGAGGGGAGTTTCACCTCCTCTGCTCCCCACTTGGATGCCCTCTATTTTTTGTCTTGCCTGATTGTATTGGCTAGAACTTCCAGCATTATTGTGAATAGTAGTGATGATAGAGGATATCCTTGTCTGGTCCCAGTTCTAAGTGGAAAAGCTTTCAGTGTTACTTTACTCAGTGTAATATTAGCTGTTGGTTTGTCATAGATCGCTTCAGTCAGTTTAAGAAATGTGCCACCTATGTCTATACTCTTAAGTGTTCTAATTAGGAAAGGATGCTAGAGTTTACTGAATGCTTTTTCTGTATCTGTTGAGAGAATTACATGGTCTTTATTTCTCTTTTGTTGATATGGTGAATTACATTTATGGACTTGCATAAGTTAAACCAGCCTTGCATCCCTGAGATGAAACCTGCTTGATTATGATATATGACATTTTTAATGAGAAGCTGTAATCTATTGGATGGGATTTTATTGAGAATTTTTGCATTTATATTCATTAGTGAAATTGGTCTGAATTTCTCCTTTTCAATTGTGTCTTCCCTAGTTTTGGTATCAGGGTGATGTTTACTTCATAGAATGTGTTGGGAAAAATTCCTTCCTTCTCAATTTTTTGGAATAGTTTTTGAAGTAGGTATAAGCTCTTCTTTGAAGGTTTTATATAATTTTGGTGTGAAGCCATCTGGACAAGGGCATTTGGGGGGGGATTTTTTTTAAGTTTGATCTCAGTGCTTGAAATTGGTCTGTTCAGAAATTTATTTCTTCTTGATTAAGTCTAGGGAGTGGATGTCATTCCAAGTATTGATTGATTTCCTCCACATTTTCAAATTTCTGGGCATAGAGTTTCTCATAATATTCAAAGATAATCTCTTGTATCTCTGTGGTATCTATCATTATTTACCCTTTATCATTTCTGATTGAAGTTACTAGAGATTTTACTTTCTTATTTCTAGTTTGTCTGGCCAATGTTTTATCGATTTTATTTATTTTTTCAAAGAATCAATTTTTTGTTTTGTTAATTTTTAAAATAATTTTTAGGTTTTCAATTTCATTAATCTCTGATTTAATTTTGGATATTTCTTTTCTTCTATTGGGTTTAGGATTACATTGTTCTTCTTTTTTCCAATTCCACAAGATGATTTGTGAGATTGTTAATGTGTTCTTTTTCAGTTTTTTTTTAATGTAGGCATCTAATTCAATACATTTTCCTCTAAGGACTGCTTTAGCTGTATCCCACAGGTTTTGGTAACTTGTGTCTTAATTATTGTTATGTTCTAGGAATTTAACTATTTCCTCTTTTGTATCATCCTGAACCAAACTATCATTCAGCATAAGTTTGTTTAATTTCTATGCCTTCATATAGGGATGAACGTTTTTGTTGGAGTTGAGTTCCACCTTTATAAACTTGTGGTCAGAGAAGAGACCAGGTATAATTTCTATTCCTTTAATTTTGCTGAGGTCATCTTAGGATGTGATCTATTTTGGAGAATGTTCCATGGATCAATGAGAAGAACACATATTCTTTAGTTTGGGGATGGAGTGTTCTATATATGTCTATCAAGCACAGTTGTTCTAGGGTCACATTTAAGTCCCTGTATCCTTGTTTAGTTTCTGACAGAGAAACTGTCCAGTTCATTCAGACGGCTGTTAAAGTTCACAAGTATTATGGTGTTATAGGCTAACATATTGCAAAGACCCCTTCAATGTCTGTTTCATAAATGTGGGTGCATTCAATTTAGGTGCATAAACAATTAAAATCAAAATATCTTCTTGTTTTATGCTTCCTTTGACCAGTATGAAGTAACCATACTGTAAGTAAGGTTTAACTTTTTTGCTTTGAATCTACTTGTATTTGTGAATAAGATTGCAACCTCTCCTTTCTTCTGATTCCTGTTTGCTTGAAATACTATCTTCTATCCCTTGACCCTGAGTCTTGCATTGTCCTTTAAGTCTAGGTGTGTCTCCCCCAGAAAGCATATGGACAGCTTGTGGGTTTTTTTTTTTTTTTTTTTTTTATCCAATCAGCCAGCCTATTCCTCTTCAATGGGTAATTCATTCCATTGACATTAATTGAGATAATAAGTATGATAGTATTTTTTTCATCTTGTTATGAGAAAATCTTGTGTAGTTTTACCCTTGTGCCATTGTAGAAACTAAGTTTTGGCCTTACCTTCTTGATGTTTGCTTTGGTAGTTATCCATTGTGGAGTTCAGTATTGAGAATTAAGTATTTCCCATAAAGCTGATCTTGTTGTGACAAATTTCCTCAGTGCTTGTATATCCACAAAAGTTTTGATTTCTCCATCCATTTTGAAGCTTAATTTTGCAGGATACAGAATTCTAGGTTGAAAATTGTTTTGGTTAAGGATGTTGAAGGTGATTGACCATGCTATTCTGGCTTGGAAAGTTTCAATTGAGAAGTTTGCTGTTATCCTAATGGCTCTACCCTTGTAGGTAAGTTGGTGCTTACTCTTAGCTGCTTGCAGAATTTTTTTCTTTATCTCAACTTTGGACAGGTTCACTACAATTTGTGTTGGAGATGCTCTGTTAGAGCTGAGATTCCCTGGGGTTTGATGTTTGTCTGAACAAAGTGTGTCAGGATTATTAGTAAAACTTGTGAAGTTTTCTTTCATGATAATTTTCAGTAGGGCTTCCATACCTTTGGAGCTATCGTCTTCTCCTTCAGGGATTCCTATTATTCATAAGTTTGATCACTTCATGGAGTCTTGTAGTTCTCTAAGTGCCTGTTCTGTTTTCTCTCTCTCTTTTTTCTGTCTTTGTAACTACCTGAGTTAAGTTGAAAGTGTTGTCCCCTAGCTCTGATGCTCTTTCTTCTCCATGTTCTAATCTATTTTTGATTCTTTCTACTGCTCCTTTACAATCTCTGATTGTCTACTTCATTTCCTTAAGCTCTGTCATATCTTTTCTGTATTCTACATATCTCTCATCCTACTTTTCATTCTGTCTTACCATTTTCTCATCTATTCTCATTATTGTATTAATCATTCATATTTTAAATTTGTCTTCTGTCAAATCCATTAGTTCTTTATAATAGGAGTCTTCTGTAAAAACTGCCTGTGGTCTTTTGGAGGAATTGTTCTATTTTGGTTTTTCGTGGTGCCTGAATTTTTCTTTTGCTTCCTCCTCATGTGTGCTTTCTTCTTGTTCACCTCCTGGTGTTCCTTTTTCCTTCTCACTTCTTCGTATGCTTCAAGTTATCTTGCCTCAGAGCTTAGGTGATGAAGAGGCCTCTTGCTTTGGGGCCAGAAGTTGGAGAAGGGTTAGAGTTAGCAGTGAGAAACAAGAGGAAAGTAAATAAAGAGGAAAAGGAAGGAAATGATAAGAGGAAATAAAAAGAAAAAAGGCGGAAGGGGAAAGAATAGGAAAAAAATTGAACAGGAGAGGAGGACAGGAAGGGAGGATGAGAGTGATAGAAGAAATGGTATTGTTAAGCATGATGCTAAGGCCACACCTATAGCTCAAGGATTTTGAGGAGTTAGACTGAGTGGGTTTCTCTAAATCAGGAACTCCTTACCAGCCTGAACACAGCCAGACTCTTCCTCTGCCAATTATAGGAAGAGAAGAAAGAGAGAGAAAAAAGAAAAAGAAAGAAAAATTTTGAAAGGATGAAAAAGAAATAGAAAAGTTCTGCAGCATTACCTTGCTCATATTTTCTTCATGGGGCCAATGGTAGAAAGTTCTCCTGGATGCCTTGAGCCAGACTACTGCTTTGTACTGCTGCGGTCTACCTGCCAGAGCACAGCTTTTTCACACCAGTCCTCAACAAAAAAAGGAGAATAAAAAGAGAGAGAGGAAATAGATAAAAGGAAATAATATTAAAATGAGAGTAGATAAAGTAAATTAAAATAATAATAAATCAAACAAAGGAGAGGAAAGAAAAAACAATAAGTAAAGAAAAAAGACAACAAACAAAAAAGGGGGTTATCTTAAGTAATGCAGAAGCACATCATGTGGGATAGATGAGAAAGTAGAAGAGTATCAACTGAGAGAATGCAGAAGAGTAAAATAGGGAGAGAGAATAAATGAAGCTAAAATTACGTAACCAAAACATTATTATTCTTGTTGAATGTAAAAATGGAAGTTAGGAAAAGAACCAAATAAGCAACTTAGCAAAAAACAAAAGACATGAAAACAAAATAAAAAAAGCTCAAATAGCCTAATGTGACCTCAGCAACCAATGCAGGAAGGAAAGAAAAAATAATTAACAACTACAATAAAGAAAAAACATAAAAATAATTATATATATGTCATATGTATATCTATACAAACATATACATATACATATGACATAGTGATCTAACTTTAGTAGGAATATATTTATGTTGCAATATACTGCCTGACCAACAGGTGGCACTGTGAATTTAGAGGGATGAACAACACAGCTGTTGACCTCAGTCTGGTTCCCAGGCTTAGACCTGCTTCCCAGCTTAATTGTTTGTGGTGATCACCCGATTACCTGCTCTGTAAGCACAACCCTCTGATTTGAGATCCCATAGCACTCCAAAATTCTTCACAGGCAGGTATCACAGTTTCCCCTGACAACAGTTCCTGTGAAGTGCAGGAACTGGGCCTGCAAGAATATGGAGGTCTGTTCCCAGCAGGTAGAACTCATACTCCGTGCCTTAGGCCCCCAGCAAGAGACCTGCCCTTACTGACCTTCTGGTGACCTTTACAACAATGGCCACCGCCTGTCTGTGAGAACCTTCTCAGTATGGATGTCTTACCTGCTGCCAAGCTGAGGTGCAACCATTCCAGATAGCACTCCAATCAGGCCCCTAGACACCACTTGGGAGCGCACACTCTTCTAATCTTTCCTCTCAATGTGTAGCTTACTCCAGGAATGGAAAGCTAAGAAAGGCTTCTTCCTGGACCTCCGATTGTGGGGGGTGGAGGGGAAGAGGCTGCTCCTGCACTGCTACCAGGGCAGGCTAGCAGATACTTGCCTAGTGTGTCGGGTCTCCACAGCTCTGGTTTGCACACTAAATCCATTACTTCACCACCAAGCTGCACACCCTTAGCCATAACTCCATGCAAATTCTCCTCCCAGGTATGACCTGGACCTCTCCCCCTCATCAGTTGCTCTAGGAGAGCTCCTCTAAACATCTTTCCCATCCTCTATCATGCTCCACCTCCCAGAATATGCTATACTACATTTTCATTATCCAGTTATCTGTGAGAAACACTCTTCTTGATTCCATATGTTGCCTATTGTGAATAGTGCTGCAATAAACATGGGGTACAGGTATCTCTCCTTCAATATACCAATTTCCTTTCTCTTGAATATTTACCCAGTGGTAGGATTGCATTTATTATTTTTATAATCAGAAAATATAAGTATTTTCTTAAAAGTACAATAAAACTTTAAATATAATGTAGTTTCTTATTTCTATGTGAAATAAGATTCCGAGAATATTTGTATATCTGATTCTAGTTTTTCACAAATCCAATAATATTAAAAATGAGCTTGGAGACATTCTCAAAGAAACCTATGGAAAATCAACATGTAAAATTAAATATACTTTTACAAAGTCATTTACAATAATTACCATTTCATCTATATCACAGTAAACATTATAAAAATATGTTTGTGTGTTCTTGGTAATACAAAGAAATATCATGTATAATTTAGTTTTCACATAACTTTCCAAAGAGTAAATTTCATTTGTGGTTTGTTATTTACTTGGTCTTCCTTTGCTATTATAGATGAGTGTCCAAGCCATTAAATATAAATCAGTTTTTCAAGTAGTTTGTTTGAAAACTCATTTTGTGCATTGCAAAATGCTTCTTTCCATCCTAAATATTTGGAAAAATATCATCCCAAGAATTATGAATTTCACCACTATACATTTTCTGATTACCTACCAATTAACTACTGCACTTTAGTTATTATATAAACTGGACTATTTCATAAAGTCAAAAAGCTTATTAAAAAGATTTGCTTTTTAAATCCTTTTGCATTTAAACAGATAGAAAGCCTACATATCTTTTTTTTCTTTTTGAGGCAGAGCCTCAAGCTGTCACCCTGGATAGAGTGCCATGGCATCATAGCTCACAGCAACCTCCAATTCCTGGGCTCAAGCAAGTCTCCTGCCCCTGTCTCCCAAGCAGCTGGGACTACAGGCATCCACCACAATGCCTGGCCCTTTTTTTTTTTTTTTGGTTGCAGCTGCCATTGTTGTTTGGTGGGCCGAGGCTGGATTCAAACCAGTCAGCTCAGGTGTACGTGGCTGGTGCCTTAGCCCGTTGAGCCACAGGCGCTGAGTCGAAAGCCTACATATCTTATATGACATTTTAAAAAACCCTTCAGGAGAAACTGTCTCTAAGGAGAACTGGTACCCAGGTTGGTTTCCTAATTTCTTTCCCATAATGATAGTTATGATTTTCTAAAGGTAAAAAGCTGATTTCTAGAATGGTCTTGTTTCTCCAAACAGAAAACCAAGCAGTGGCAGGTGAGCTCTCCACTCTGCCTCCTGCTAACATGGTTCTGCCGTCCTCAAAGGCACAGTGCTCCCCACCTGTCAGTCCTTGATCTCCTGGCTGAAACTGCCTTGCCAGGATGCCAATTAGTGCCAGTATGGTTGTGATGAAAATTCACACAGAGAATCACCACTAGGAAAAGACAGAAGAAAACAATGATTCCTTTGTGTAGAAGTACAACACTGAAGCAGTGTTTGTATCCCAAATTGGCATTTTAGTCTGTTTAAAACATCTCTCTCTAAATTGAAATGATTTCTCATCACAATAACATAGAACAATATACCCACAACACATCAATCTATTATACTATCAACATTGTCATTTCCACCCATCATTATTAGAAGAATTGCTAGTATTGATAACAGGATTTGGAATAGGCTTTTTTTTTTTTTTTGCAGTTTTTGTCCTGGGGCTGGGTCTGAACCCTCCACCTCTGGCATATGGGGCTGGTGCCCCACTCCTTTGAGCCACAGGTGCTACCAGTACAGGAATTTTTATATACCTCACTTATACACATATGTATATACAAATAGAGTGCAAGGGCATAAACAAAGCAAATAAAAATGTTTAATTGAATTATCTCATTTAATTCTTACTAATTTTTTAGGGTATGCATTAATACATTCATAGCAATATGAGGCACAAAGGAATGGAAAAATCTGTCCAACATCACAATTTTTATATGATTGAATTCAGCATTAAATACAGAGCTATCTTAAAAACCTCTCCAGACCTTAATTTTCCTGTGGCCTCTTTGTGTGCCTATTCAACATAAGTCCTCCATATTAGCATTACAGTTTGCATACAGCAGGTACTTAACAAAAGTTACATGTAGTAAAGTTTATATAGAGAAATAATGATCAACATTATTAGTTATCATGGAAGTGGTACCATCCCATGCCCACTGAAAAGACCATAATCAAGAAAAGATAGGCAACAAGGAGTTTTGGAGAGCATATATTTAAATTGGAAGCCTCATCTCATGCTGGTGGTAATGAAAATGATGCAGTGGCAGTTCCTCAGATGTTTAAACATGCAATTATAATATGATCCATTGACACCACTTCTAATAAATTGGAATTCTACTGTGTAGCAGTATTATTTATAATAGACACAAAGTGGAATCAATCCAAATATTCTTGACTTGAATACTAGATAAACATAGGTCTAGCCACATAATATATTACTATTCAGACTCAACAAGAATAAAATACTGATGTATGCTGAGACATAGGTAAATCTAGAAAACATTATGTTAAGTGAAAAAGGCCAAACAGAAGACATAATAGTGTGTAGTTACATTTATACAAAATATCCAGAATAGAAAATTCTACAGAGATAAATAACCTAGTTAAAAGTAAGCAAAGGGTATCTTGAAGAAGATGGACAATTAGAGCAGCTTTCACCTGAGGCTCCTGTCCAGAGTAAGAGATACTGGACAGAAGTCAAGTCAGGGAATCCAAAGGTGAGGAGCTGAGCTAAGAAAGAAGATAAACAAATGAACATCATCTCTGCTGACGCAAGCTGCAACTCTAAGAAAGATGATCCAAGAAAACAAATTCCAGGTACAAAACCCATTGCCAAGAGGATGAGAGACTCCTCCAAACAGGAAACTTGCTGTGGGTTCTCTGCAAGCAAGCAGGAAACAAAAGACCTCTCATTTTCCCCATGGGAGGCAGCCACTAAACACCAGTCCTCCTTCGCCAGGGAAGTCCCACTTGTGAGCCTAGGCATCACCCTGCCTGGCATAAAATTGAATAAATATTTTCCCTGAAATTCTGAACTCTCAGTCTCCCTTTCCTCTCTTGCCTGGTGGTCTGAAGTTCTGTCCCATGCAGATCCCAGAGTGTTTGGCAAATGTCTGAGAAGCCTGGGCATTGTGTGGGCCACTGGACAGCAGTACAAAAATGTGACTCAAGTGGATGCTTGTGGGTATGGGAAGGGAGGGACACACAGGAGAGAGACACACACCATGTTGGTGAATGGTGGGTAAACTTTTCTGGCTCAGTGGCTTGCCAAAGGGACCAGGGCTCCACTCCTTTGGGTTTGCAGGATGGAACTGCCTGTGGATTCCAACAATCAGGCTGCTGGCAACCCTTTGAACAGTCATTGTTGAGCAGTGATTGTACTGCCCAGGACAATCTGATTAAAACTTGCATACAGCAGGTACTTAACAAAAGTTACATGTAGTAGACCCAAGGAACCTCCCACATTGAATGGTGGTTGTTTTGTAGTGGGAAAGAACTGATTCTTTTCCTCCAGCTATCTCTGCTGGGGAACAGGGCATAACAGCTGCTTATCTCTCTGCCCAGCTGAGATTTCAGCAACTTCTTAGAATTGGGTAGTGGCTTGCTGACTTCAAGACAGAGCCAGCTTGCACTACAGACAAAGCAGGTCCTTAGAGTCTCTGGCTACAGCTCTGAAAGGAACATATGTTAGGCTGTAGGGGGAAAGCCATAGTCACAATACCTAGCTATTGTTAAAGGGCGGGTTAACTTCACTTGCTGGGGCCCCCAATACACTCTCACCCTACCAGTTATAATTGCCAAATTGTGGAAAATACTCATGGGGCAGAACCAGTGGAAGACTCTGGTAACATGAATAACCAACTCCTCAAGGAATAACAAAGGAGACACAACAGAAGATGTCATTCATAGACAAATGGCTGCATTGTCAGAAATAGAATTAAGAAAATGAATGGCAAATAAGATGTATAGAATAGAGGAAAATATGTAAATAGAAATCTCAAGACTATTTCAAACATTGTCTCAAGAAATGAATGAATTCAAAGATAAAGTCAGCAAGGATATGGACATAATGAGAAAAGCATAGCAGAGATCAAAGAAGTGAAAAAGTTATTTGAGAAGCTTCAAAGTATAATACAATAACTCAGTAATAGAGTCACACAGGCAGAAGAAACATCTCAGAAACGGAAGACAAGGTTTTTGAATGATTCCAAGCATTCAAAAAGGCAGGAAAAAATGGAAAACAAAAATGGAACATGCCCTGAGAGAAATGTGAGATCATTCCAAAAGATCAAACATCCTACATATAGGAATTTCTGAGGGAGAAGAGGATGGCACAAGGCACAGATGATCTACTCCAAGGCATTAGGGAGGAGAATTTCCCACGCATTGCAAGAGGTACAGAAATTTAGATAGTAGATGATAGTTTCAGAATCCCAGCAAGACTCAATTCAAATAAAGCATCACCTAGACACATTGTAATTAATTTTGCTGAAGTTAATATGAAGGAGAAAATCCAGCAAACAGCCAGACTTAAGAAAAGCATTACATATAAAGAGAGAAATATTAGAGTGACTGCAGATGTTTCAGCCAAAACTTTCAAGCCAGAAGAGGATTTTCATTGAACTTCAATCTTCTAAAACAGTGGTTCTCAACCTTCCTAATGTCATAATATATTTTCATTGTTAAAAAGGATTCTCAACTTGAGAACTGCTGTTCTAAAACAAAACAATTGTCAGCCCAGGATACTGTATTCGGCTTAACTGAGTTTAATTTGTGATGGAGAAATCAAATATTTTAGTGACACACATATTGAGGAAATTTTGCCATAATTATACCAGCTCTCTAGGAAATATTCAGATCCATTTTCCATAATGACCAGCACAATGGTCTACTACCAAAGTTAACTCACCCAGAATTTATCACATTAAACCTACCTTCTACTATGGTGAAAGAATTGAACCTTTCACAAAACATGACAGTCAAAACACTACCATACTCATTAATTTTCTCAATTATTGTGAATGGCTTAAATTGTCCTCTAAAGAGGCACAAGTTGGTTGACTGGATACAAAAATCAGGCCAGGTATCTGTTTTCTACAAGAGACTCATCTTACCTCAAAGGATAAAAATAACTCAGTGAAGGAATGGCTATCTATAATACAGGCAAATGGAAATCAGAGAAAAACACAGGTTGTAATTTTATTTTTAGATACAATAGGGTTTAAAACAACAAAGAAGAAAATATAAAGATGAACATTATGTATCTGTCACAGGAAACACTCAAAATTAAGAGATTTTAACAATTAACATTTATGTGCCCTGCCTGAATGGTCCTCAATTTACAAAGCCATCTTTAATGGATATGAACAATTTGATATCTTCCTGCACTATAATAGTTGGAGATTTTAACACCCCATTGGAAGTTTTGGATACCGCTTTCAAGACTTAATAAATATATATATATAAAAGAAGAAGAAGAAGAAGAAACTAAACAAAGAAATAATGGACTTAAACTTGATCTTAGAACAAATGGACTTAACAACCATCTACAGAACCTTTCATTCTAATAAAACTGAATATATGTTCTTCACATCAGCCCATGGATCATCCTCCAAAATTGATTTTTATCTTTGGACACAAGTCTAACCTCAACAAATTTAAAATAATAGAAATAATTCCTTGTATCTTCTTGGACAATCAGAATAAAATTTGAACTCAATAGCAACAGAAAATTGTCATACTCAAATAAAGTCATGGAAACTAAATGACCTTAAGCTGAATGATAGCTAGGTCAAAGATGAGATTAACACAGAAATCACCAAATGTTTAGAACAAAATGATAATGAAAGCACATATTATTAAAACCTGAGGGATACTGCAAAAGCAGTCCTAAGAGGGAAATTTATAGCATTAGAAGCCCTCATCAAGAGAACAGAAAGTGATAAGGTCAACAACCTAATGAGTCATCTCCAGCAACTGGAAAAGGAAGAATAATCCAAAACTAAATCCAGCAGAAGAAAAGAAGTAACAAGGATTAGTGCAGAATTAAATTAAATTGAAAAGAAAAGAATCATTGGGAAGATCAACAAAACAAAAAGTTGGTTCTTTGAAAAATTTATTAAAATTGATAAAGCCTGGGGTAGCCTAACCAGAACTAGAAAAGTAAAATCTCTCATAATGTCAATCACAAACAATAAAGGAGAAATAACAACAGATACCACAGAAATTCAAAAAAAATCCCCAATGATTACTATAAAAAATTCTATTGTCAGGAACATCATAGCCTGGAGGAAATGGCTCAATACATGGAAGGACAGCACCTTTCTAGACTCAGCCAAAATGAATTAGAAATTTTGAATAGACTTATATCAAGCACTGAAATAGCATCAACTATACACAATAACTCAAAATGAAAAGTCTAGGACCAGATGGCTTCACATCTAAATTCAACCAAACCCTCAAAGAGGAACTGGTACCTATATTGCATAACTTTTTCAAAACATAGAAAAAGAAGGAACCCCCCACACACAACACATTCTATGAAGCAAATAACACCCTGATCCCCAGCCAGGAAAAGACCAAACAAAGAAAGAAAACGATAGACTAATATTATTAATGAATATTGATGCAAAAATATTCACCAACATCCTAACAGAATTCAATGACACATCAAAAAATTATACACCACAGTGAAGTTGGCTTTATCTCCAGGTTACAAGGCTTGTTCAACATACATTAATCTATAGCTATAATACACCACATAAATAAAATAAAAAACAAAGATCATATGATTCTATCAATTGATGCAGAAAAAGCTTTTCATAATGTCGAGCATACTTTCATGATTAGAACACTTAAGAAAATAGCCTCAGATGGGATATTTCCTAAAGTGATAGAGGCCATCTACAGCAAACCCACAGTCAATATCATATTAAATGGAGGAAAATTGAAAGCATTTCCACTCAGATATAGAACTAGACAAGGATGCCCATTGTCACCACTGCTATTCAACATATTAATGGAAGTCCTATCCATCACAATCAGGCAAGAGAAAGATTATAGTTATTCAAAATGGGGTCAGAAGAGGTCAAACTTCACAGAAGAGATGATCTTGTAACTGGAATACCCCAGGGACTCAACTACAAAGTGCTTATAATTGATCAAGGAATATATCAGTGTATAAATATACAAAATCAATACTTACAAATCAGTAGCTTTTATATACACCACGAATCATCAAGCCAAAAATATAGTCAAAGACTCTATTCCTTTTACAGTAGTGCCAAAAAGGATAAATACCTGGGAATTATCTACAAAGGACACAAAAGATCTCTATAGGGAGAATTATGCAATCCTGAGAAAAGAAATAGCTGAAGATGTTAACAAATGGAAAATCATACTATGCTCTTGGCTGGGAAGAATCTACATTGTTAAAATGTCCATACTACCCAAAGAAATCTACAGATTTAATGCAATCTTCATCAAAGCACCAATGTCATACTTTAAAGAAAATGAACAAATAGTACTTTGTTTTATATAGAATTAGAAAAAAAAAACCTCAAATAATAAATAAATTATCTAGAAATAAAAAAAATGAGAGGCATCAGGTTACCACACTTCAGGCTATAATTCAAATGTATAGTGATCAAAACGGCATGGTACTGGCACAAAAATAGACATGTAAATAAATGAAGTAATTAGAGAATCTAGAGATGAACCCAGACATGCATTATCATTAGATCTTTGATAAGCCTAACAAAAATATACACAAGGGAAAAGATTCTCTATTTAACAAATGCTGCTGGAAGAATTGGCTAGCTACCTACAGAAGACTGAAATTGGACCCTCATCTTTCACCACTAACAAAAATTGTTTCTCACTGCATAAAAGATTTAAACTTAAGGCATGAAACTATAAACATATTTTAAATGAGTGCAGGTAAATCACTTGAAGATATTGGCCTGGGAAAGTATTTTATGAGGAGGATCCTCTTACAATTGAAGCAACGACAAAAATATATTACTGTGATCTTATCAAGCTAAAAAGCTTCTGCACAGCTAAGGACACTGCAAGTAAACCAAACAGACAGCCTTCAGAATGAGAGATCTTTGCAGGGTATGATTCTGACAAACATCTGATAGCTGAAATCTACAGATAACTCAAATTAATCAATAAGAAAAGAACAAACAACCCCACTTTTTGGTGGCAAGAGACTTGAACAGAAAATTCTCTGAAGACAACAGGCGAATGTCCAACAAACACATAAAAAAAGCTCATCATCTTTAATCATCAGTGAAGTGAAAACCAAAACCACTTTGAGTCAGATCAAGGGCGGGTGAATTGTGGGATCACACCTATAGTGCATAATGCAAGGGTTCCTGTAGTTTCCATTAGTATAGAGTATAAATGTCTTAACACAATAACTAAGTAAATGAGATGAAGTATATATTAACCAGTGTGATGTAAGCATTCCTAATTCCACATGAAATCAGCATGTTGTGCCCCATAAATGCATTAATGTATACATGATCTATGTGTTTATGATTTAATAAAAAAAAATCACCCAAACCCAGTATGATTAGTCCACATCACAAAATCCCAAAAGTGCAAATGTTGGCATAGATGTGGAGAGAAGAGAACACTTCCACACTGCTGGTGCTATTCCAAACCAATACATAATTTTTGGAAAGAAATATGAAGAAATACCAAGGAACTAAAAGTTGATCTATCATTTGATCCTGCAAATCCATTACTAGGTATCTACCCATATGAACAAAATTCATTTTACAACAAAGACATTTTCACCATAAAGTTTATTGCAGCCCAATTCATAATTACCAAGATGTGGAAGCATCCCAAATGCCCATCAACCCATGTACAGATTAACAAATTGTGACATATGCATACAATGGAAAACTATACAGTCATAAAAGAGGGAGGCTTTACATCTTTTATGTTTACCTGGATTGAGCTAGAACATTTTCTTAGTAAAGTATCTCAAAAATGAGGGGAAAAATGTATCCCATATATTGAATACTTATATAAAACCAATATATAATCACTTACACATTCTTATGAATGATAAAACATGAATATAGTCCATAAAGAAGGAGAGAGGATGAGATAGAGGAAAAGGGATTGAAGATGGTGAATGGAGGGAGGGTATTGCATGGGATGTCACATAATGTGCACAATCCAATTTCAGAACAACTAAGAGTATATTATGAACATCTTGCCACAAAACATAAGTAAGTGAGGTGATGGTTATGTGAATTATTTCACTTTGTATATCAAATCATCACATTGTACTCCAGAAATGTATACAGTCATGATTTAATAAAAATTAAGTGAGAAAAAATGAGCAAAGTATTTAATGGGAACAAATATTTGCAAACTATCCATCAGACAAGGGATTAATAACCAGAATATATAAATAACTTAATTCAATATCAAAAACAATCTAAGTAAAATTTATTTTTCTAAAGAAAGCATATAAACGGACAATAAGTACATTAAAAATGCTTAATAATATTGACCATTAGAAAAATGCTAATGAAATCATGATGAGATATCTTTTAATTTACACTAGTATAAGAATAGTATAAAAGAGAAACATTTGTGAGGACACAGACAAACTGGATTTTTGATACACTGGTGGGAAAATACAAGTGGGAAAGCCACTGTTAAAATCAGTTTTGACAGTTTCTTTAAAGGTTAGACATAGAGTTACCGTATCACTTGGTAATTCCACTTGTACATATATGCCTGTGAGAAATGAAAATACATGTCCACAAAAAAAAAAAACAACTTGTACAAACTTGTTCATAACATTATTCATAAGAGTGGAAACAACACAAATATGCATCAAACCATGAATAAACAAATTGTGATATCTCATACCATGAAATAATTTCACACAAAAAAAGGAATAAAGTACTGATATGTGCTATAAAATGGATAAACTTTGAAAATAGTATGCTAAGTCAAGGAAACCAGACAGAAAAGGGCACATATTGTATGATTCTATCCATATAAAATTTCCAGAAAAGACAAATCCAGAGTCAGAAAGTATATCAGTAATCCCAAGGGGTTGGGAAGAGAAGAGAATGTGGAGTGATTTTTAATGGATACAGGGATTCATTTCAGAGTGATCAAATATTCAGGGATTATTGGTGATGTTTGTACAACTCTAAATATAGTAAAACCCACACAACTGGATACTTTATACAGATGAATATTTTTATGAGTGAAGTTATACCTTATTTAAAAATAAATAGATTGCAAGAATGATTCTATGAAGTCTTACAACAGTTTTCTAAAAGCAAACTGTGCCTTTCACTGTTAGTATGTCCTTAATCTATGAATATAATAATATAAACTTTAAAATAGAAAATACAATTTAGAAATTTATGACAAATGTTTTTCTGCTCTCTGAAATATGACAAATGAATCCAAAGCTTCTGAATCATATGTATTCTCCTTGATAGAATAACATTTAGGCCTTTTCAATCTTACAACTTCTTTAAAAAATGACAAAATTTTCCTTACTGCATTTTGTGAGGGGATAGAATCCTGGGAGTATCTTCTAATAGAGGCTAACAGATGGCAAAGAAATAACAGATTCACAAAAATTTGTTAATTTATCAAGGATGAGAATTTCCCAAATTTATTCTTTAGATACATTGTTAAAAACGCTCCTCAAGAAAGGAATCTATTGTCAAATTATTTGTAAAGCTCTGTTTATCCTTTTTCTTGAAGATATAGGATGCATAGCAAAGACATGGACAATTCTTCTCTAGTCTGTTAAAATTTTAATCTTAAATTTTCTTCAATAAGCTCAATAAGATCAATAAGCTACATTGTGGAATCTTCTAAACATCTTCTAGTACTTAATTTGCAAAGAATACTTCCTGGGAAACATTAAATGGGCAATTGATACATTTTAGAAATAGTCAGAAACAGTTTCATGACAACATGTAGATATGACCCTTAAGATCCTTTTTTAGTTATTGATATCATGCCACAAGGATGGCAACAATAAACTCAGTGAGATACTTGAATCCAGAACTATGAAAGTGGGAAGCAGAAGGCACATGTGAAGTAAAAGCCAGGGTAGCCACGAACTAGGAGGAAACATGTAGTGTTTGATCAGAACTTTTTTTATTTTTGTTAAATCATAATTGTGTACATTAGTGCAATCATGGGGTACAATGTGCTAACTTCCTATACAATGTGAAAAATGTTCATCGAACTATTTAAAATAGCCTTCATGGCATTTTCTTAATCACTATATGTATACATTGGTATTCTACATTTAGTAAGTTTCACTTGTACCCTTCTAAGATGCACAGTAGATGTGATCCCACCAATCACCCTCCCTCCATCCATCCCCCTCCTCCCCTACCCTCCCTTGCCCCCTTCCCCATATTCTTGTGCTATAATTAGGTTATAGCCTTCATATGAAAGCTATAAATCAGCTTCATAGTAGGGCTGAGTACATTGGATACTTTTTCTTCCATTCTTGAGACACATTATTTATGTTTCCTCTTGACAATGGTGGTCAGATACTGTGATGAGTCAGATTCTGTTCACCTAAAAGAGCAGAATTTTTTCTGACAGATTTTGCCCATTAGATCCACAAATGCCTTTGACCTTTAAAAATACCATGTAGCCTACGTTGGGTGCTCTTGATCCTGTGGCTTTGACACCCTACTGCCATGAGTTGGCTCTGACGCTCCTCTGGTGATTCCAGGGCCCTCTTCCCTCTCTTTTTGATCATGGGCACTCCAGGCTTCCACCCTCGGCGCTCTGCTTCCCACACTCTGCACTGTTGGTCACAAACCCAGGTCTAAGTGTGTCGGGAGGTAGGGGAGAAAAACGACACGGTTCTCTCACTCTGCAGTGTTTCCATCCTTCCCACAGTAATATTTTCTCTTATAAAGAAACGACAACAACGAAACTCACAGGCACACAATGCACAATCTTAAATGGACGCTGAGATCAGAGTCAAGGAGAGGAGTGGCTGGGTCCATGGGAAGCAAGAAGTAGCTGCCTCTCAGCTCCCATCAGCCAATGGGGAGAGTGGGTATTAGGAAACTCTTTTCATTTCTCAAGAGAATCTGAAAATTCAGACTTTTATTTGAAACCTCGGACACTGAAGATTTTGCTCAAGCACCACACTTGAGCCTGCAGAGAGCGTGCATCTCCATGCCAGGAGCGGGCAGCGGCTTACCGTCGGCAGCTTCTCCACTGTGGATTATTAATGGCAGAGCTCTCAAGCTGCAGAGGACAGCCCACTGCTGGATCATGTAATGGGTCGATGAGTTGCAAGAAGAAAATAAAATGGAAAGTAGGAGAACATATTACATTTAATAAGCATAGATATTATTAGAGGAGACCCACGTGATCGTGTGTGTGTGTAGTGAATCACTGTAAAAATAATCTATTCCAAGCTGTAATCAAAAAGTTTGAAAGTCACTGCCCAGGTGACAATATTCTCCCCCTCGATGTCAATTATCATTGAAATGCCAATGATGGTAAAATGTGCATTTGTAGGCAAGATTTTTCTCTTTGGAACTTTAGAACTATATCAATTGTCTGGTATATATATATATATATTTTTTTTTTTAATTGACTCATTCTGTCACCCTGGGTACAATGCTATGACATCATAGCTCCCAGCAACCTCAAACTCTTAGGCTTAAACCATCTTCTTGCCTCAACCTCCCAAGTACTTGGGACTACAGGCTCTCGCCACAACACCCAGCTAGATTTTCTATTTTAGTAGAGATGGGTGTGTCCCACTTGCTCGAGCTGGTCTTGAACTCTGGAGCTCAAGCACTCCACCTGCCTCAGCCTCCCAGGGTGCTAGGACTAAGTGCAGTAATAGAATGATTAAAACAATGAGCTTTCTTATCAAGAGATCTGGGTTTGAATATTGGGATATTTCAGCTGTTTTCTCATTTTTAAATTAGGATACAAAAAGTAAACAAATATTGCTTGAGCACCGACCATGTTCCAGGCAGTGTTCTAGGCACTAGAGGTTGATGAGAAGGTTCAGCCCCTCCATGTAAGACAATGCTTCTTTTCAGCAGTTTGAGAAAAAAAAGGTTGAAATAAACAAAACATCTCCTTCATGTTTTACTGGGCACATACAGTAATCCTTTAAAAATGTATCCTATTAGTACCCTTGTCAAATGGCGCCTTTGAAGTTCTGACCATAGCATGACCTCCTTCTTCCTGCTGCATGTCAGAAGGTCCCCTCTCCCTTCCTGAGCGTCATGAGGTCTCCCTGCCCCAGCTGACCACGAGACAATTCTCAGAGAGGTCTCAGCTGTACTTGGGGGTAAAGAGAACTTGCAATGTTGTTTTGTTAAAGAACTGTGTGTAGGATTCCGCCAGCTCTGGCTCTGGTGGGTAGGATAATGTCCTTTCCCTGTGTGAAGTCTGTTGGCAGTGATCACATAAACAGATGCATACAAGACAATGTAACTTTAGCTGATGCTGGGCTGTTGTGATGATGATGATGATGAAGTAAAAACTTGAACACATCATTTCTCCACTTCTCTCGTCTTACTCCTGCCTCCTTCTCCTCCTGTATTCCTAACTTGATCTGCAGCACCATTCCACTGGTGCCCAAGCCAGAGGCACATGATCTAGCCTGCAGACTTTGTATTTATGGAACCCTCCACACTTATGCCAGTGTGCTGTGCCAGATTCTATTTGCTCTATTTGCATTTGCTCCGGGTCCTGTGGCAACCTCCCCACGGTCCAATTTCCTTCTGGATCTATCCTGTTTTAGGATAAGAGACATGATGACAAGAACGATGCCTTTAATAATTCTACCTCTGTTACATTAGATAAAGAATGGATACTTACAGGTGAATTTTAGAATCATAGAATTTGTCTGCCTTACTTTAGAGATGAGAAAACCCAAAGCCAAAATGGGAACCACCATAGACACTACCACTCAGAGAGTTCGCAGCCACACCCGATGCAAATCTAGGTGTAAGCAGAAGTGTGAGCTTTGGGCTATGGAGACAGCCACTCTTAGCTGAACAAAAAGATAACTGAAAATTATTGTTTGCATTAAATTAAGGCTAGTCTGTATCATTTATTAAACAATTTGAGTAAGCATCAAGTCACAAACTAAAGTTATTTCATGCGCAAAATATTTAATAATAAATGTGTCTTCTTTAGATATGCGAGTATGTATTTAAAAAATAAGATTATTTATCATTAGGGGTAGATTGTTTTCTGTGACAATGAGATCTGAGCATGTGACACCAATGAAAAGTATTATGTGGTTGATATCAAATAAAAGCAATAAAATCAAACTAGCTTTAAAACCTATTAAAAAATAGCATTTTAGTGTAATCAAAATTTGTTTAGAAGATACCGCACATACTTTTTTCTCCTGGAATTTAGAATGCAATTAATCATACAACATAAACCTGAAGGAAAAAAATAGCAATAGAAGTGAAAATGCAACTTGCCTAGAATTTTAAAAATGGTAAAGAAAAGAGTTTTAGACAAAAGTTCAGCACATTGAAATGTGGTTAGTATAAAATTTAAAAGAAGAGAAGCATTCAGCACAGAGAACTAGCTTGTCAACAGTCAATGCCAAGCAACAAAGGGCAAATACTTTAATGGGAAAAACACGGCAAGGCAACCACAGTCAGCTATGATGTTTTTTTTTTTTTGTAGAGACAGAGTCTCACTTTATCGCCCTGGGTAGAGTGCCGTGGCGTCACACTGCTCACAGCAACCTCCAGCTCTTGGGCTTAAGCGATTCTCTTGCCTCAGCCTCCCTAGTAGCTAGGACTACAGG
>CAUYON010033351.1:0-50890 GCA_963573935.1 Arctocebus calabarensis | reverse complement strand
AAATTTTTATTAAATTATAATTGTGTACATTGGTGCAATCATGGGGCACAGTGTGCTGACTTTATATACATTCTGAAATATTTTCATTGAACTATTTAACATAGCCTTCATGGCCTTTTAATCACTATATGAAAACATTTATAGTCTACATTGAGTAATTTTCACCTGGGTGTTTATGAGAACGAGTTGGTCCCCTCTGGGTGGTTTGGGGAAGGCATGGCCAATGCGTCTCTTTAGAATGTGAGGTAACTCATCACCCACTGTTGTCAGCTTTAAGACTTCAGTCAAAATTCAGGATAGCACAACACCCTCATTCTGTGTTCAGATATGAATGTGCAGTTTTTCACTATGGAGCACAAAGGCTCTGCCGCTCACCGGGAAGGGGTGTTGGGCCGGGGGAATTTGCTGCTGAAGACGGAAATATATTCTCTGTGCCTTCTTTCTTCTGCACCCAATTTCATCATTTAATTGTCTTTCGTCTGGAGGATCATGTCCCTATGTTGAAACCAGGTAGGATTGAAGTGGGTACATAAGTGTGACCACTGACGACCAGCCCTTGGTTTTACAAAACATAGCAGAAGAATAATGCTCTTGCCATTGCCACCTACCTGGTGAGACCTGAGGGAAAGTCAGTTTGAGTGAATATCTCGGATCAGAGAGCTGGTCATTGACATCCCACCGCAAGCACCGTCTGGCCCTGGAGTCTGTGCCCTGAACCGTGTGCTATAAACAGAGCTTAAAAGGAAGAACAGACGAAACCCGGCCTTGGTGTGCCTGACGGAGCTGGGCAGTTCTGCTGCGGAATGTTGCCCTTACAGCATATTTGTTAGAACCCAGATGCCCTACGAGTGCGGGTTCTGCATGAACCCCCAGTCCTGTGGTGAGAACACTGCCAGAGATTTACTGGAATGTGCCATCCCCTGCATGTCCAGGGCCCTGTCCCTCCCCAGAGAAGGCAGGAGGGCCACAGCACAGCTCAGGGGGTCAAACGCTCCAAGTCCCAGAGCACACAGATCTCACGCCGCCTGGCCTCCTGGGCAGGGGCTGGGGGTGGGAGTGGTAAATTTGGAGCAAAGTTCTCTCTAATTGTCACAGCCTCTGTAAGGAAGAGACCTTACTTTCTTACTTTCACCACTGCTGCTTTCAGAGATTTGTCTGCTTCTGCATACTGTTGGCAGAAGCTGAAAAACGAGGTGTAGGAAAATATGTCTAGTGTTTCCTGGTTATTACAGTAAGAAGGTAAGAAAAGTTTAGAGCCAGCTGCCTTTTGCTTTTGCCTCTCAAAATAGAACAAAGCTCTGCTTTATAGAAAAAAGAAAAAATATCCCCGGGCTATCTACGATGTGGCCGGAGTGGTGCAAAATTACTTTTAAAAAATACACATACATGAGTTTTGTGGAAATCTAGATTTTAATATAGTTCCTGCCACTAACAGATGATACCTTTACTTAATTGCTTTGGGACTAAAATTCTCATCTGTAAAACAGGGAAGAAGGAGCAGGCCCATGATTTTTACCTTTCTTTAAAATGTCTCAATTTAAGGAGGGTTGCACTGGCTCACACCTACAATCCTATACTCTGTCAGGCAGAGACAGTGGGTCACCTGAGCTCAGGAGTTTGAGATCTGCCTCAGCAAAGTGAGACCCCTGTCTCTACAAAAAACAGAAAAACTAGCCAGGTATTATGGTGGAGGCCTATAGTTCCAGCTACTTGGAAGGCTGAGTTCAGAGGATAACTTGAGCCTAGTAATCTGAGGTTGCTGTGAGCTATGATAACATGGCACTCTACCCAGGGATACAGAGTGAGATGCTGTCTCCCTTAAAAAAAAAATGCTCTCTATTTGAAAATTTCAACCTAACAGAAAAGTTGCAAATCTAGTACATTGAGCACCAGGGTCCTATTTGCCTAAGTACTTAGAGTATTCGTATTTTGTCACATGTAGTTACTAATATTTGATAAACTTTTCGAGAGTGGGTTGGAGACTTTGAAACTTTTATGCCAAATGTGCATACTTACGTGCAAATGAACAAAAATAACCTCTTCCAAAATGATAGTGCAATGATCAAATTTAGAAATTTACACTAACACCATGGCACCGCATCCAAGTGCAGGGTCCACTAAACGTCCCAGTATGTGCCTTGAGCAGCGTCCCCGAGTCCTGAGCACAGACCAAATCACACTTGGGTGTGAGTCGTCAGGCCTCCTCGATGTCGTCGACCTGGGCCACTTTTTCTCATTTCTTGGTCCTTCATGATATTGATCTGAGGAGTACAGAGCTGAGACTTTACGGAACAAGCCAGCCTTTGAGTCAGCCTGACGTTTCTTTGTGCTCAGATTGGGTTGTGTCTTTTAGCTGAGGGGACATGGGAATGAGGTTCTGCTTTCCTCGTTTGCCACTTCAGGAGGCCAGTTTGTTTTGTTGGTGGTGACTTTCACTTTGGTGACTTGGGTGGAGAGGTGTCGACAGCAGGTAACCCCCTGTTCCTCTGTATAAGTAGTAAGTACTCGACTGGAGGTACTTTAAGGCTGAGTAGATGTCCTCTTCTCCCATCAGACTTCCGTAAATGACTTAAGTCCCCTCCAGTGAATCATTCACACAGCAATCAGCACTGCTCTGGCTCTGCCAAGGGATGATTTTCTATCACTGTTTCCACATTGGCCTTCTGGTATAGAAAGAGGTTTGTCTTGCCTCCTATTGTAATTGTTTGATCTATTTATTTTTGATTACTAGGAACTTGTGATTGAAGTATTTTTTTTGGATACAGACTCTATGAGGTAATAACCTCTAGTGATCTCTCCCTAGTGGGGAAATACACACTCACACACACACACACATACTTACACACTCACACACACAGGCCAGAGTGCACATGTTTTCTAGGCATTGAGGGATCTTTGAAGTCAAATCCGAAGTAGCTATGAAATGATTTGTAATAAAACTTCTGGCTCTAAAATGCAATGATGCCTCTGTGCCTGTTGAAATGACTTGATGGGAAGCAGATGGTCAGCTTCAATTAGAAAATCACTTCTTAGAAAGCAGGCTGTTTGGGGTTTGTAATGAATATTGCTGTGCAAGTGCTTTCCAGCACAACTTTAAACGTATGTATGTACAGTCTCATTCTAACACTGAAAATTAGAGTAACCCTCCGTTTTCCCCTCCTCCTTTGACTATTGGGGTGCTCAAACTCGAGTCCCCATTGCTTGGGTGATGGTGTGGCGGAGGTTGTGGACTCCAGGAGACGCAGAGTGGGGGCAGGGTAGCTCCACATCACATTTCCTCCTTAGACAGTCACTGGGGAGGACAGCAGGAAGAGACCTCCCAAGAGTGACCTCCGCCAACTGTTTATTTGAAAGAGGGGAAAATATGACCACCAGCAGAACTAAGTAGTCGTGTCTCAGGCTCCGGACACAGACCCGGGTCCCAGCCCCAGCTCTCTGTGCAGGTCCGAGGGTGTCATTTCACAGCCCCGAGTCTTTGCTGTCACGCACGGTGGCAACACGCTGGCATCACGGCTGGGGAGTAGCGCACAGCAAGCTCCCCATGGGGGAAGCCCTGCAGCCTGGTGCTGGCGCTCCTGCTGTACCCGAAGGTGCCCTGGCCTGGGCCTGGGTGACAGTGCGGCTCACACTGAAGCCCTTCTCAGTCAGCTCCTCTGAGCTTTGCAAAGTGATAAATTGCTAGAAAGAGCAGAAGTCCCCTGGCCTTTCCCAGAGCGCCGTCGGGAGTGTCCCGGAGCCGTGCACAGGAGAAGAGGCGGGGCTGGGAGTGCCTCTGGGAACCCACAGTCCCGCCTCGTTTGCTCTTTCATTGACTCCCTCATTCACTCCTTCCTTCCTCTCTTCCATCAGCAAACGCTTACTCCCAGGTACTGTGTGCAGGTCAATAACGTGGACACGGTGTCGGGGAGGCTGCCTGTGCGTTCCTGGTCAGAGTTGAACGCATTACCGCGGCGATGTGTAGTTCAGCGTTCACTGGAGAGATGGTGCTAATCAAGTGACTGCAGTGTCACCATGTCACGGGCAGGGCGGTCATGGGAAACGTCAGAAGCCTGGGTGCCCTTTGAGGAGCGCAAGGTCACGTAGAAGTGGTATTTGAAATCGAGAGTGTTGAGGAAGTCCAACAACAGATGCCCCAGCACACCTGACCACTGCACGCTTTCGTGATACGTGTGGGACACAGGGCCCTGCGAGTCAGCGCACGCGGCTATCCTAGCGCTCGCGGAGATCCTAGCACACCCGGCGATCCTAGCGCACCCGGCGATCTTAGTGCACGCGGCCATCCTAGCGCACCCGGCGATCCTAGCGCACCTGGCGATCCTAGCGCACACGGCGATCCTAGCGCACCCGGCGATCCTAGCGCACCCGGCGATCTTAGTGCACGCGGCCATCCTAGCGCACCCGGCGATCTCAGCGCACGCGGCGATCTTAGCGCACGTGGCGATCCTAGCGCACGCTATGGTCGACCCTCCTCAGGTTGTAGTTCTCCAGATTCAGACGTGTCCGCACGCTGATGGCAGCCACTGTGAGCACCCTTGTAATGCACAAAGGTAACTTTTATATTCTTTTCTCGTTATCAGTATATATGAAGTATTACAATTTTAATACACATTTTTCCTTTGTTAAAAGCTGTATACATTTCTTTTGAAACCCTCTGCATATAAAGTACCAGCCCTAGCTTTTTACATTAAGGAAAAAATATCAACACTAAATATAGCAATGACTTCTTTGAGGAAAACCAAGTAGGTTCTATGCTACTTCAAGCTTTGCCAATGCCAAGAAAGTTTCTGGGATATAATTTCTAGAAATGCTTTATTCACGTCACTATGTATTGTTCAGATCATTTCTCTCTACTCTGTAATTCTCATTTTCTTTCCATCAAAGATGATTTTGGATAATCATCTCATTAGCTTCATTATTATAATAGTCTTCTTATTTTAGGATAAGGAGCAGACATTTCTGCTGTGCACACTTCCTCTCACTGGCAAAAATTCCCTGCTTCTATGACAAAGTAAAATGAGAAAAGCAATGGAAAGACTTCAAGAGAAGATCAAGGCTGGTGAGTGTAAATACACCTTTGGAAATGAATAATTCAACAATATACTAGGTGACTAAATTACCCAGAGTTTGCAGGAATTAGAGACTTTATTTCCAGTTCCTTCAATCCTTGATTTGTGAGAATAGTAAATGTCATTATGTGTGGAGAAATTCAGAATTCAGAGATTTCATTCTCTGTAGATCGACGGTGTTTTGGCAGTTGTGCAAAGGATGTCACCTTTGCTGGAAGGAGCAGCAGGGAGAGTCACGAAGGCTTCTCAACCTGGAGTTAGCATCTGGGTCTATAACTTGCTAATGTTACAACCTTAAGGGGGATAAAATGTCCTGTGTCTTTCTCTACAGGTAGCTGTAAAGATCAAAGGAAGCTATGTGGAATGTTTATATAAGCTGAACTGTTTCCAGGAAGGGCGTGTGAACTCAGGAGGAATACCACGTGACACCATGACACCATGTGGCCCTAATACTGGCTGCTTTGTGTAGATTCAAGGTAAGTAATTACAAAATAGCATTTCCTGGAAAGACTTACACATGAATGAGCTTCTTGTTCTAAAAAGAACATGCTTAATATTCCATGGTGTACATATACCACAATTTATTAATCCATTCGTGGGTCAATGGGCACTTGAGCTTCTTCCATGACTTAGAAATTATGGATTGGGCTGCAATAAACATTCTGCTACAGATATCTTTGTTATAACATGATTTTCAGTCTTCTGGATATATACCTACTAGAGGAATTTTGGGATCAAATGGCAGTTCTTATTTTTAGATTTCTAAATATTCTCCAGATATCTTTCCAAAAGGACCGTATTAGTTTGCGTTCCCACCAGCAATGTAGTAGTGTTCCTTTTTCTCCACAACCTCGTCAGTACATCATGGAATATTATGCAGCCTTAAAGAAAGATGGAGACTTTACCTCTTTCATGTTTACATGGATGGAGCTTTGACATATTCTTCTTAGCAAAGTATCCCAAGAATGGAAGAAAAAGTATCCAATGTACTCAGCCCTACTATGAAACTAATTTATAACTCTCATATGAAAGCTATAACCCAATTAAAGCACAAGAATTAGGGAGAGGGGCAAGGGAGGGGAGGGGAGAAGGGGGGATGGTAGGATGGGTGGAGGAGGCAGAGGGAGAGTAATTGATGGGTCCACACCTACAGTGCATCTTAGAAGGGTACAGGCAAAACTTACTAAATGTAGAATATAAATGTCTGGACACAATATCTAAGAAAATGCCATGAAAGCTATGTCAACAAGTTCAATGAAAATATTTCAAATTGTATATAAAACTAGCAAATTTTACCCCATGATTGCATTTATGTACACAACTATGATTTAATAATAAAAAAGATATATTAAAAAAATAAAAAGAAAAAGAACATGCCAAATTAAAGGGTTTCTCAAGGCAAATGAAACTCGCATTCATCCCTAGTTTGCTGGTTACTAAGCACTGCCTTCATTGCTAGGGGCCCAGAGCAACCAGCAAAGTCCTGGACCTGCTGACAGACACCAAGGGCTGGGGACAGAGCAGACAGCTTGACTGGTGAGAGTGTGGCCTGGGCTGGGACACTGGCACTGAGATGGTGTTTGCAAGGTGAGGAAGAGTGAGGGGGATGGGAATGGGTGAACTGAGCTACGACTCCAGGTGGCAGAAGCACCAAGGCGGCCTAATGTTCCCTCAGCTCAGCTCAGCTGTAACACAGGCTGCTGTCTGGCGCCAGGCCTCTGGCCCTCTCCTGCAAGCATCTACTTCAGAAATCTTGCCTCTGTAAATTCTCTCTCTGCCCCTTAGGGAAGTACATCTTCCAAGCCTTTTGCCAGTTTTACAGTCCAGCAAATGTCTTTCTCGAAGGTCAGGGTGCCAGCCCTGTGAAGTGGAGTCTTGAGAAAGGCAGGCCCTCGCTCAACTTCAGTGAGGGCCAGTGAGTGAACAGGAGGCCTAATCGCCTGACCGGTCCCTCCCCCGCTGTCTGAAACCTCAGTGTTTAAAATCCTTCCTGTTTTTTGTTGCAGTGGTGCTGAGTTCAATCTCGCTTTCCCATTGCAGTAGTCTTGAATAAAGTCTTGCTCACCATTTAACTGGTGCGATATTTCTGATACAGTCGGGGTGGCCCTTGCTGCTCTGGCCATGAAGCCCAGGGCAGCAGCGTTCTGCAGGGCAGGGGTTCCACATGCACAGACCCATTCCTCCAAGTCAGAGGGACGTGCCTGGCCATGCCGTGGATCCCCGCTAAGTACATGATCCCGCTGAGCCCCAGAGATGTTTGACCACCAGCAGTGCAGAGCACACTGTCACCAACACTCTTCTCTCTGTGGTGGGTTTCAAGAATGAAACCATGAACTGGGCAAGTAACTGCAGGACAAAGTTTACTTACAGAGAAGGACACAGAAAGGTAAGAAAGCAATAGTGGGTGATTCTCAGGTGGGAAAACCCACGGGTCTTTTGTCCAGGGCTTCCTCTACTGCCTGTGCGCAGGGGGCCTGGAGCATATATGTCACCTTCAACCAGGAGCGGGCAGACAGAGACGGCCTGGCCGTGTTGATCGGGGACTGAACGTATTAGCAATGAGTGCAGGCTTCACAGTTCCTGCCCTGGCAAAGCGGCAGGGCATGGCGCATGTTTTTCTCTTGGGGAAGGGCCACCCAGAAGAGACCCTGGTCAGGCTGGTGTTCTCTGATCCTGCTTACATCCAGAGAGTGTAGCCTGGAAAAGCCAGTTTCTCCCAGTCCCAGAAAATGGGAGTCCCTGTCCAGCCCTGACCGGGGAAACGCTATATTAACACCACTTCATTTTAACAGACCAGAACCAGGAGGATGGGGTTGACAGCTCCACAACCGAGACCTCTGTCACTTTGGCAAAACATGACTGGAATTATCAAAAGAAAACAAACGAGGAGGAGAAATTAGAGTGTGTGTGACATTAACAAGACCTTCTTGCATGTAACAGCCCTTAGAGTCAAGTTTCTGTCTATGAGAAGGAAAATCCCACATGCAAAATCCCACAGATGGGTAGTTCAGGTTAACTTAGGAGCCTGTAGGCTACACATAACTTCTCAGTTAACATTAAAAATAGACAAGAATCACGGATCTACATTTTCATACTGGGAATTCCTGTTTAGGAGGAGGCAGTAAAAATTCTAGAAGCAACATGAAGGAAAGGGAAAAAATGGAAAGAGCTTGTTAAGACATAGAGTTTATAGCCTGTATAAGAAGAGCTTCTTTAGAAACTGTATTTAGAAGCAGATTAGGGAATTTTTGTCAACTCTGTCTGTAATGTGGATGTCTTCTGGAACCCACAGAAGCTTGCATTACCCAACAACATGATAATCTGAACCACCAGAGAAGATGGAGGCAATTGAAACTTAATGAAAATTTTCAACTTTTATTTATAGACATAGCATGTCTGTCACTAAAGGATTATGCTGAACATGAATTGAGTGCGATTTTCAGAAGTGCATGTTCAATGCTTCTTTTAGTGGTGCTAATCAGATATAAGTTCAGGTTAGGTTGTGCATGGAAGACTTTAAAGCTAGATATGAGAATGATAGAATAGTCTACCCACATCACTACATCATTTCCAAAAATTTTGACACAGAAATAGTTATAGGGACTGACCTTCAAATCAAAATATCCAAAGCTCTCCGTGTGCAGGCAGAAAGCAGTGAGCTTAGGGACAAAGAAGGGCCCGGCCCTCAGCCAGCAGTGCCTCAGTTTCCTTGTTTGTTTAATGTAGATATTAAAAATCCCTACCTCAATTGTTCTTAATTCTTATTAACTACTAAAAGCCTCATTACAGGCTACAACATAAGAATTCCATCCTCCATTTTACACTCAGATAGGCATATAACTGTCTGGAACTATTCATTCCTGTGTTTAAACAAAGAAGGAAGCCACAACCCGTGTCTTCATAAAGACACAGGGTCAGCCTGGTGGGGAGTGCTGAGTCTCCCCAACATCTGATCTGGCTCTTTCTCTTTGGTAATAAGAACTGTGATCTCGAGCTGGTTACATAGCTGTCAAGTGAAAAGGCGATACTTCCTAGCCTCTCTCAGGCTGGTGGGACCACATAGCTAAATTGTGGCCAAGGGACAGTAGGAGAGGTGTTGTACACAAGTTCCCAGAAGTGTTCTTAAAACTGGGTGCTCATCCTCCCCTGCCTGCCTTCCCCTTCCTGCTGCGGGAGCCTGCTCAGCCTGGTGGGCAGTGTGCCAGGGACGGACAGGGGTCAGGGGAGAAGAGGTCTGGGGCCCGAGGACTGCAGAGAAGCCTGTGGCTACTTACGTTGGGTCATCTAATGTCTAAAAGAAAAATAGTTTAATTTAAATATCTTGTTTAAGACTCAATTTTATAGTCAAAGTCTTTTCTTGCATTTTAAATGATTTTCAGCCAAATCTATTCTCCTAGCAGATAATGTCTTTAAAACAAAAAAAGTAATGAAACATTCCATTTCCCCCTTGCTTGTGTAAAATCCTGGCATGTCTGTCGTCGCAGTATTGGGCAAAGTCATTCTAATCCATGAACACAAAGAAACATACACAACTTATAATATCTTTCTTAGCTCTAGTGCCAAAGACAAACTCAAGTATGTGCAATTTTATAACTTATGGTTTTCTTTGAAGAGGAAATATTACATGTCATATTTTCTTCTGATTGTTCAATCTTTCCAGGGCATTATGGGAGGATAAATGGCCTTATCTTCAAATAAATGAATATTGGCTTTAAAATTAAATTTTAAATGGAAATGGATGATGATATTTTGTACAGAAAAATTGGTGAGAAAAGAAAATGTTTCTATTGAAGAAAAGATATTATTGGAGAAATTGAGCTTATCAATAAGTGGACATTGATTTATAACTGCTTTGAAATAAAGAGCAATCTAATAACTCAATTTGAAGGTAATAAGCATTGACTGAATTTTCCAAAAGGAAAGAAAAATTGATCATTAGAGAAGATGTACTTAGGCTTATAGTTATTCCAGATGGCAGAAGGAGTCAGCAGAGGAATTCAAATTAATAAAAAAAGAAAAGGAATAGCAAATGAGTGAAGCCTGTGAATCCCAAGGCCGCCTGGCAAGAGAGCTCTGTCACAGCTGCACTGCCTCAGCCCAGCGGCAGAAGCCGCTGCTGAAGGGCTGTGGATGGAGGCAGTCTGGCTTGTGGTCAGAGCTGGAGGAGGTAAGACCAGCCCTCATTGCCAGGAGAAAATGAAGGAGGCTGCCTAACAGCTCTCACATTCCTCCAGCTGACTGAACTGTGCACAGCTTCTTCCTGATGCTGGGCCACTGGCCTCTCTTTGCTCAGAGCGCTAACTTGAAAAAATATGTAGTTGTGAGTTCCTCCTTTGCCCCTGGGAGCTATAAACCTTCCCCCAGCCTCTTGCTAGTTTTCCTAACTGCTTTTGTTCTTCTTGAGGACCTGGGACCCAGCCTGTAAGAAGGAATGATCCACTCATCTCCCAGTCTTGCTGGCTCTGATAAGTACCACCCAGCAAGCTCAGACAACCTAATCCAGGGTTCCTCAAACTATTGCCCGCAGGCCACATGTGGCCGGCCGAGGATGTTTATCTGGCCCGCTGGGTGTTTTTGCCACCGCTGCCTGTCCTGCTTAGCAGACAACTCATCCCAGCCACAGTGCACATGTGTGGAATGTGCACCGCACTCTCCAAATCCCCTCCTTCTCTCTGTCTCTAGACTCCTCCTCTCAGTCTCAGGTGAGACTGAGACTCCTGAGCCTGCAGCTGCCTGAGGACCGAGGTAAGAACAAGTTACGATTTTTTTTTTTGAAGTCAGGAGGTCTATTTTTTTTTTATTTTGCAGTTAGCAGGGCCTTTTTTTTTTTTCTGAAGTTAAAAGGTTCTTTTTTTTTTTTTTTTTTTTTTTTGCAGATGGGGGAACCTTTTTTTTTTTCATTTAAATATTGTATTTGCATTTGTTTCCAATTTTTTTTTTTTGCAGTTTTTTGCTGGGGCTGGGTTTGAACCCCCACTTCCATTATATGAGGCCAGTGCCCTACTCCTTTGAGCCACAGGCACCGCCTCCATTTTGTTTTTTTACTTCAAAATAAGATATGTGCAGTGTACATAGGAATTTGTTCATAGTTTTTCTTTAAACTATAGCCCAGCCCTCAAATGGTCTGAGGAACAGGGAACTGGCCCCCTCTTTAAAAAGTTTGAGGACCCGTGGCCTAATCTCACTGCTCAACCCACTCTCCAAGGTCCTGAGTACTTTCCACCAGTCCATCCTGTACTTCAAAACTTCCCTTCTGCTTACACAGAGTAGAGTTCCAGCTCGCTCCCCTTTTTTGCTCCTGGTTCTGTGTTTGCTGGGCCTTCTAGGATGCCTGTTGGTCAGCTGCAAATGCCCTACTGAGGGACATCCCTTTGTGAATAAAATATTCCCCCCTTGGTTGGCCTACTCACAATAAATGACCCTGAAATATATAACCACGACCTACCAGTGCACAATTCAGAAAGCTAGAGATGAAAACTTTTCCAAAAAAAGGCAATTGGCATTAGCTTTAAGAAAAAAAAATGGGTTTGATTTGAAACAGTGACGGATTGGAACTTTTGTGCCTGGTTGAGGTGCCCCAGCAGAGTGAGAGAGTGGTGATCGGAGGGAACCAGAGAACAGACAGGGGTGTGTGTGAGCAGAGCACTGTGCAGGGGGTCTCCGCAGTCATCTCTGCATTTCCTGTGGTGTTCCTTGGAGAAGTAGCTGAAATTCCATCCTGACTTTATTTCTTCAGTGGCCCTGTCAGTGCTGTTCACTGGGCTGACCTGCTAATGGTCAGCTTGCTCCTTCAAACCACCCTAGATTCCAAGTACCATTACTTCATAACAAGATTTTTCCTGACTACACATAAGAAGAACATCAAGTGGCACTGGTGTTTCTGGGTGACCTTGGCATAGGCTATGTGGTCAGCCTGAGCGTCTTTTACAGTCTTCTTTTGCCAGCTCGCTCTCCTTAGGACACTGACGGCCGGCAGCCTTCCTTGGCCACACCTGCTCATTGGTATGCACAGGTGGCTTCAAACCCCTGTAATCTTTGGTTGGTGTGCTGGTGTTTGAAAGGTCAGAGGCTTATCATAAAGGAAGACCCTGTCAGGACTGCAGGCAGCTTTGCTTCCAGCAGCTGGAAATTGAAGAACTAACATTTCATGATAATTTCTGCTCAATTTTTTTCTCTGTGCTACAGCTTCTCTGAATCTTTTTTGTTGTTGTTCTCTTTCTGGCAACCTTCAAAATGATTTTCTGTATTCACAAGCTATAAGTCAAAGGTTGCCCCCACTGTCATCTAAACATGTGTGAGCAGTTGGGAGGATCACAAAATTTCCTAGCATGGTGAGAAGGCCTTCTTCCAGCCCGCAGCACAGCAGTAAGGGAGTAACTAATTTTTCACTCACTTCTCAAATCTGTGAAGTGATGAGTTTATGCAAAAAAGTAACCTCCATTTAATCATAGCTTCGATGTATCCCAAAATTCTTTGCGGAACTTTGTCTCTTTTGAAATTCTGTTTTCCTACATGAAGAAAGCAAGGCATGGTGCCTGGAGATGAGCTGATAGAGGCCCAGAGTTGAGTGCCACTTCCCCAGGGCAGCATTGTGTAATCAGGGAGGAGCATCCAGGCTGCAGGTACACGCCAAGATTTTAGCAAGACCTCCAACTCGATTTCTCCAACGCCACGCAATATGGGTAGAAATCGGCTCCTAAAAATTGCCCATCTCTTGACAAAATTTAGCCATAGTTTGCTTCACTCAATGGATTTTAATACACTGAAGGAGAATCCGCCTCCCTGAACTCCGTCCCACAGATACCATATTCATAAAGTGTTTTCTACAACTCTAAACCACGAAGTAAAAGACAGTCATAAATTAATGTCAACAGCTTCATAGACAGACCCTAAATAACGTTAAATTGGACATTGTATAATATTCAGCTCTGTGCATCAAAAATAAAGACATCTCAGAAAGTCAAATCCTTTGCCTGCAAACAGTTGCATGTTTTAACTTCCCAGGAGTAAAAGGACTTGGTTGGTTTTCCTCCCCTTACTTCTCTGAGCTCATGACCTTCTGTAGTTCCTTCTAATATTTTGATCAACCAGAAACTTCTTCCCTAAGTCTAATCTATACATTTTTATATTTTAATTCAAACATTATTTAAACTTACTTTAGCTGGTGAACGTAAGACACCCGTTTCAGTTTGCTCCACCATAACAGAATGCCACCATCTGAGCAGCCTACACAACAGAGACTAAATCGTCACGGTACTGGAGACTAGAGGTCAGAGTCGGGGTGCCCACAGAATAACCCTCTCTGTATAGGAGCGTGGAGACAGAGAAATCAAGCTCTCGGTGTCTCTCTGTACAAGGGCTGAGTCCTACCAGACCAGGCCTTCACTCTCCCGGCCTCATCTAACCCTAATTACCTTCTGTAGGTCCCATCTTTAATGTTTTCATATCAGGAGTTCGAGCTTCAACACCTAAAGTTGGGGGGGAGACACAATCTTTCCATATTATCCTCTGTCCCACACTGTTTCCCCCACAGTGGGTTTAATAATTTTGAAATCCTAAATATTTAAGAAGACTTATTTTATATTCTTTGAAAATCATTTATGACCCTCTTAGTCTTATGTAGTTTCCCCACATCTTTTTAAACATGTGATGCTTCATGGCTGTTATATATTTAACATATTTATATACAAATACATTTGTATGTATAGTGTCTAGCTAGCACCTAAGAAAAACAATAAATTTAGATTTGTAGTTTATTGTTTACATAAAAATGAACCCTAGATGAATGTACAAAAGAAATCTTAAAAACTCAACCTTAAAAAATTCTAAAAGAAAACATGGAAATTTTATGAATCTCGGCATTGAGGGAGCTGTTTAGGCACAATCAAAAACTCAAATATGAACAAATGTTATATTAGATTACATGAGAAATTAAAATTTACTGCCTGGCAAAAGTAAATGCCAGAAATGAAGTTTAAAAATAATAAACTAAGAGGATATTTATAACACATATCATGTGTAAAGGGCTTATATCTTTGAAACATAAAGAGTTCTCACAAATTGGCAAAAACAAAAACAATCCAAACACCGCATGTACTTACTATTAAATTGAAACCAACCAGTCAGCACTCCTGTGCACAGATGAAAGTGAAAGTCAGCACATATGAAGGAGGTGGGGAGGAAGTGCTGAGTAAGTTCACACTAACAGGTACAATGTACACTGTCCGGGCACATTTGTAACTTGGCCTCAAGCAGTTCAAGAGCAATCCATGCAGCCAAAACATTTGTATCCCTAGAACATTCTGAAATACAAAAAAAGAACAATGGGCAAAAGACATGAGGAACTATTTAAAAATATATAAAAAGGAATTCAACCTTGCTTGTCAAAAAAAAAAAAAAAAATAGAATGGAGGGCAGTGCCTGTGGCTCAAAGGAACAGGGTGCTGGCCCCATATGCTGGAGGTGACGGGTTCAAACCCAGTTCTGGCCAAAAAACTGTAGGAGAAAAAAAAGTGAATGGAAACTAAAAGGAACATTATTTTCAATAATTGGACCATCAAAAAAATTAAATTCAGTAAGTGTTGGCAAAAGTATGGAGGAATCCATTGTTATATATTGTTGAGACATTCCTTAATATCTTAATATTATGAAGGGTAATATAACAACAGTGCATTATCTAGACTTAGCCAGCTGAGTCCTTTAGCTCAGCAGTTCTCTGACAGGAGGGCCTCCTATGTACATATGTTTATGGAGGAGGACACATGCCCAGGAATCCGTCCTGGAGCATTGTCTAGAATGGCACAGATGAGAAACCATCTCATGACTATCAAAACCTTCCTGGCGAAGCAAATCTTGTGTATTCAATGAAATGCCACACAGCTCCTTAATAAGGAGGGCTCACTTACCTTTACTGTTTCTCTGTATATTGACAGGTTTTACTCCATTTACTTATTAAGTGCACACATCACATTAAAAATAAATGTAACGATAATGCATCACTGGACTTTTGGTGGAAAAAATTCCAAACTAACCAGCAGAAGCATCGCAGACCCACCTTTTCCAGTTAAGCACCTCTCAGGACTGTGAATGTTACTGTCCTTAATTAGCACGCCCCTGTTTCCCACCTGTCCACGGGATGGCCCTTAATGTATGTAGAATAGACTGTAAGTACATGTATGCACTCATTATCACCGAGGGTCTATCTTGCATCCTTTATTCTGTATTTTCCACAAAAACTTACTAGTTTTTGCTAAATATCCACTATGTGCCAACCCTCACTAGATACGTCATCTTAGCCTAAAAGCAAAAAAGGTGGGGGAACCTCATTAAGGTCTAACTGACAATTCTCAGTCTAGACAAAAGTTCTAAAACAATGAGGTCATAAATAGCATTTCCTTGCGGAAATATTTTTTGCACATTTCCACTTCTAAAGTTGGAAATAATGATGTCATAATTATTTCAATAATTAAAATAATAATTTTAATAATGCAATCATAATCATTTTAATAATTAAAAACAATGTTTCTAATGTGATAATAATTTTAATAAAATAATTCTAAAGAGTTAGAAATCACAAAACAACAAAACAGAGGACGGAATTTTACCTTAGGGCTTATTATTTGCTCCAAATCTTATCCTGAGGTTTAGCTGGGCTTTTTTTGTTTTACCTTTCTTTCTTTCTTTCTTTCTTTCTTTCTTTCTTTCTTTCTTTCTTTCTTTCTTTCTTTCTTTCTTTCTTTCTTTCTTTCTTTCTTTCTTTCTTTCTTTCTTTCTTTCTTTCTGTCTCTCTCTCTCTCCTTCCTTCCTTCTTTTCTTCTTTCTTTCTTTCTTCCTTCCTTTCTTCTTTTTTTCTAGAAAGGGCAGCTAAGTACAACTAGATCAAGATGTTTAAAAACAAAATTACTTTTAGCTACTTAGCCAGAAAATTTGTTGAAAATGAATTTTGTACTGTCAAAAAAGGCTACATAATACCGAGATTTTTTAAAGTCTGTGGTCTTTTAAATTTTTTTTCCTGGAACAAAACCCAGGAGGAAGAAAGTCGCTACTGATTTATTTTTTAGTTTACTCTGTTTTGACTTGTCTGCTTTTAACATTTATCACTTTATTAATAACTTGATAGAAATTATTCATCAAAAAGTAATTAGTCAAAAATGATGACAATATCAATTGTAAACTACTTCATCATTCCATTATTTTTTATAAAAGGAGTTAGATTGCTAAAACAAATGGAGGAAATAAATATATCATTTAAGAAAATGACCAAATTCTCAACCTAGAAGGCCCTTGCAATTAAATACATTTTTTAGTAAAAAAGGTAATTAGGGAACTACATGGACTCATTCGGTATCTGAGCAGACTGGAAGCAATTCCTTGTGCATTTTCTCTCACTCGCTCTGGGATATTAACCTTCAGAATATTTCCCAGCAGAGCCAAGTCATTACTTTTACAGAGAAGGCCAGTTGGCTCAGCTGTGCGCCGTCCCATGTTCATCACACTCGTCGCAGCTCTGGGGAGAGGTGGGCATTCAAAGGTGAACAGAGCACTGTCAGTCTGGTTCAGGGCAGACACGCCCTGCTGTGAGGAGTGGCACTGAATTCCAGGGTCACCCTGCACCTTGTTGTCCCCAAACCCCAAACAGGAAAGGCAAAAACCAGAGGCAGAGGGGAAGAGCAGGTAAAACGTCCCTGAGGACAGAAAGACCGTGACACTTTTAGGAAATGCCAACCTACCTGAAAAGTAGCTCAGGTGTGCAAGGAGATTGTGGGGATGGAGGAGAGACCAGGGGCAGGTGGACGGAGGCTGGGGGAGCACAGGACTTTGGGCCCCGGGATGGGCTGTTGTTATCAAAGTCAGATTTGTACAACACAACTTGAAAGTACTAAAGGACTCTGGGTAATAGGAAGCGAGTCAGTGGAAATTATGACAAACCAATGCTACAGTATAAAACCATCTCTTGTCGTCAGTCACATGTGTATTTATCTTGCCACTCACCTGGAAAATTTCTGTCATTGCTGTGAAAAGTAAGCAAATGACATCATGGCCCTGAAATGTTTGGTCCCGGATCTACGATTCCTCCTGTGTTCTAGGCAGTGCGTGGCCTGTGCTCACGGGGGCCTACAGCGGACCTAGCTCAAGATTGCATGGGTAGTGTCCCATGGCAGATGTGCTCCGACATGAGGCCTCTCTGCCCTTGAGGTCTGTCTGGCTCCAAGGAGCAGGTGTCCCTGGGTGTTTCCAAGGCGGTCGCTGGCCGCCGTGGGTCCTTCTCTTGGTGCACACCTCCCTGAGAGGGCTGTGGGCTCCCGGCCCACCAGAACCATCACACACACTGGGGATTGCCAGGGGCCGAGTCCACAGCCTCCCTCAACACTCCATGCAGGAGCCAACCTCGGGGGCCATGACCACTTTTCCTTCGTCACCTTTGTAGCACCACTGTAGACCTTCACAGGATTCTCAGTGTTCAATGGAAAATAGGAATATTATGGAAAGGAAATTAGAACATGGACCTACAATGATTGTTCTCTTAACTCAATGAAAAAGCCCAAACAGAAGGGAAATGGTGTCTGGTGCACACCTGCACTTGGCCTTGCCTCAGGCTCTGCTCACTGTTATGGCGTCCTCCTCCAGGTGAGGACAGTTCCCATCGGATCCACAGGAACTGTAAGACCTCGCTCTCTAGGTCCCCTCTCCTAAAGCAGGGAACGCATGTCCCTGGGGCTTCTTAGGGAAAACTCCTCTTCCTCGTGCTGCCCAGGACGCATGTCCAGGCCTCAGTCAACCCCTGGGTTCTGGAAACAATCAGATCCTGGGATTGTCCCTGGGAACATGGGCTGCCTAGACGAGAGGTGGCCGTTGAATGAAGATTGGCACATGTCAGGGGCATGAAGAAGGCAATGGATACTGGGTGGGAAACCAACAATTATATTACCGAATCAGGGAAGGAAAGCATGCAAAGAGAAAAGCGTTTAAAAAGAAAGATGATGAAGAGAGAGCTGCCATCCTAAATCACGAAAATAACCTGTACAACCACTGTCATACAATGTGTGTTGTTGGCACAGGACTAAACACAACATCAGTGAAAAAGAACAGAGTCCAAGCACACCCACATATACACGTCAGTTCAGCACAAGGGCATCTGAAACTCGTGGACAGCAAGTGGGTTATGACTCATATAACCAGCTATTTACTTGGGAAAAACCAAAGTTAGAATCCAGCTTCATGGAAGACAAATAAATAAATAAATAAACTCCAAGTACAAATAAAGACCTTACAATTAAAATAAATGTGTTAATTCAAACAGAAATGGAAATATTTTTGCAAACTTTTGTTCAGGGAAGGCATTTCTAAGCAAGTCACAAGACCCAGTAATCATGAAAGAAAAGGGTGACAGGTTTTAAGATATGAAAGTTGAAAAAACGTGGATGACACATGATGACATTCCAAATTTTAAAAACTCCCTTGGAGAAAATATTTACACACTACTGGATGCTAAGTTACGAGATGTTTAACCAATGTCTGGAACACAAAGGAACGCCTGCGAGCACAGAAGCCGGAGCCTTTCCAGCTCAGAGAAGGTCCTGCTGGGAGCCCGCCCTGTTCAGCAGGGCTCTGGGGGATGCAGAGCTGACGGAAGCCCCGAGAAGGCCCACAGACAATGACGGTGATGGCGGTGGGGGATGTGAGGGGTCCCCCTGCTCCGCCTCAAAGGTTCCCCTTTGTGGTGTCATCCAGAATCCCCCCACCAGGCGGGCCGTGGTTGAGCACCCCCAGTGCCCCACCTTGCACAGCTCCTTCCTGTCCGGGTCCTGCTGCCCTGCGGACTCCCTGCAGAGAAGGCCCTATCAGGGCCACGCACCTGAGTCCTGTGACTTCCACACTGGGAATGTCCCTGCCCCACTGCCTCCTCCCCCATCCTTCCTTCCACAGAAAGGAGTTGCTGCTAAGGGCAGCCCTGCTGACCCTCCAGACTGAGGCTTCTCTGGCATAAGCCCTATGGCCTTAGAGGTGACAGAGACCAGAGAAAATATTATTCCACCGACATCTCCCATCAAAGGGGAGGCTGGAAGGGTACGCAGGACAGAGGGCATCTCATAGAGGATCAAAGCACGTTCCTTCCAAATTGATTACAAAATGTCACTGCTTTAACATAGGAGTAATTGTTGCTTACATATTTAAATTGAGACTCTTTTGCTTTCATAATAAGGCCTTGGCTTCATAGTTAAAAGTGTTTGAATAAAAAAGTTGCACATCTAAACCTGCCACAAGAAAAGTCAGAAGGAATATTTTTCAATTCTCACTTCACAGGTAAAAGTTGAGAAATGGTCTCATTTATATTCAGTTTACATTTTATTTAGCTCAGAAACTCAAGCTCACTGTGCTCAAGATGGAAAGGGAGGCAGCTTCTAAGTCCAGACACCAGATACCTGAGAAGCCACCTGTGGCCAGAGCACAGCGAGAGGGGCCCAGCAGGAGACGGCCCTGCCCTGCTCGGAGTCCTTCGGGGTTCTCGGACCTAAATAGTCACTGATGGATGAATAGATAAAGAAAACGTTGTCTGTACATACAATGAATATTATTCAGGCTTAAAAAAGAGAAGGAATTTCTGACACATGCTACATCACGGGAGAGCCTTGAGGACATTATGATGAGTGACATGAGCCACATAAGCCACTGCTGGGAGGCTGTCCCCTAGTCGGACACTTAAAGACAGAGAGTAGAATGACTGTTGTCAGGGCGGGGAGGGGAAAACGGGGAGCTGCCAGCCAGGGCGTAGGGTTTCAGCTGAGTGTAGGATCAGGGCATAGGGTTTCAGATGAGTCGGCTCTGGATCTGCTCGGCCACAGGTCCCAGCAGATGACAAGACTACTGTGCACTGAAAATTCAAGACACCATGTTTTGTGTTGTGTTCTTACTATAATCAAATAATTTTTTAATAAAAGAGGGACAGATCTTGTCTATAGTAATTGATGCTTTGTACACCATGGACTTAACAAAAAATCATAAACGCAGACACTGAAAGTTTTGTACAATAACCATTGCTCTTTCACTGACAGGTAGTTAGGGGTGTGTGTGTCCCACGTGGGACATTGCTTTGAACAGGTTGTAAATGTCCCTTTCTTGCTCCTGTCTTCTTCTGTCCCTCCCTCTTTCTCAGGGAAGGTGTGGGAGGCACCTGCCGTACACCAGTGCCTGTTCTGCCCAGAGAAGGCCACCCCTCGTATGTCACAGGCAGACACACAAATGACACAAGGACAGGCCGGTGGGACACAAGCTGTGGAGACACAAAGGCCTAGAAGGGGGCTGCAGGAGGATTACTGCTTTTGCATAAAACAAGGACAACACCAATATATAATTTGTAATACTGTCAAAGTTGAGTCAGTTACGCATTTCTGCTTGACAGTGTCTTCATTCGTGTATGACATAGGAAAAATAAATTAAAACTGCTAATTAGTGAGACTATGTATTTCTTCTTAATAACATCTCATCTGAAATGAAAGAAGAGTGAAGAAAATGCTCAGGAAATAGGGATAAAAATGACAAAATCACTGAAAGAAATTGTCCTCCAAACAAGAAAAGTCAATAAAACCCTTGGCCATTTCTGAAAAGGGGGCTGGATTTTAATCCAGACTTAGTGAGAAGAACCATTTAACTGACAAATCAAAAAAAGGCAAATGGACAAATGACAGAAAATATGACAGTTTTGAGAGAGAGAGAAACCATTTCAAAACATGGAAGCGACTTGAGGAAAGAGGCAGGATGGTGAAGAAATGGGGAGAGGCTTTCGGAAAATAGATCCAACAGAAAGAAATATCGATCTCCCACTGTGGGAAGCCGCGCTGCTCTTAAGAATTTTCCTTGGCACTTAACAGGGACACTAGATCTCAGGGACAGGAAGATGGTCCAAGGGACTTTCCAGGTCAGCCATCAGCCGGTCCCTAAGCATCCTTGCCCATTTCCAATCGCAATGTGCAATTCACAATAGTTAGCAAACCTTGAAACTTACTTTGCAAACACGTCACCATGGTTTTGTGAAATGTTTTTCACACTACCGAAGTTGGCGTGCTCTTACATACCTAGTACATTATACGGGGTATAAAACTGCTAACTATTGTGAATTGCACAGACATTCAGAACAAAAACAAAACAATGATTAGGACGTATTTTTCAGACAAATATTTCCATTCAGTTTCCAACTGATATTTCCTAGACAATTTTCATAGATTTTATTTATTTTGTTTTTTTACTTTTTTATTTTTTATTTTTTTTTTACTAAATCATAGCTGTGTACATTAGTGCAATCATGGGGTTGAACCCAACTACTTACCACTATTTGATCTTTGACAAGCCAATTAAAAACATTCAGTGGGGAAAAGGCTCCCTTTTTAACAAATGGTGCTGGGAGACCTGGCTGGCAACCTGTAGAAAACTGAAATTGAAGCCTACTAGATTTTATTTTTTGCAGCATCTTTATCTTCACAGGAAAATTGAGTGAAGGTTACAGAGTGTCCCCTCCCTTGGGCAGCTCTGCCCACTGTCAATGCTCCCCACTAGACTGGTACATTTGTTACAATGACTCTGCAGTGAAGTATCATTATCACCCAGGGCTGTAGATCATGTCTGGGTTTACCTTGGTGTTGTACATTCTCTTCATTTAGAAAAATGCACAAGGACATGTATCCACTTTTGCAGTGCCACAGAGCGATTTCGCTGTCCTAAAAATACTCTGTGCTCTAACCATCCTTTCCTTCCCAATAATCCCTCATAATCCTGTTCTTTTTACTGTCTCTATAGTTTTCCCTTTTCTAGAAGGTCATATAGTTGTGTATTTGTCTCTTCTAGCTGCTATAACAAAATACCATACCCTGGGGGGTTAGGGTATAACAAAATACCATGCCCTGGGAGGTTCATAAGCAACAGAATTTATTTCTTGCTGTCCTGGAGGCTGAGAAACCAAGACTAAGGCCCCCTCAACTTTGCTGCCTGGCATGGGCCCACCCCCTACAGATACCCGTCTGCTAATCCTAGCCTCGCTCGGCAGAAGGGTAAGAGAGCTCTCTGGGGCCTCTTAACTAAGAGCACACATCACATTCCTGAGCACTTCACCCTAACAACCAACCACTCCCAAGGGCCCTGCCTCCTAAGACCATCTCCTTAGGGGTGAGTATTGCCACACATGAATTTCTGGAGGACACATTCAGATTACAGCCAGTCAGAACCACATATGTAGCATTTTCTGATTGCTTCTTTTACTTGGTCATATGCATTTAAGTTTCTTCTTATATGTTTATGGCTCAGTGGCTCATTTCTTTTTATGACTGAATAAAATTCCATTATATGGATATGCCACAGTCTATTTTCACCTACTGAAAGAAATCCTGGTTACCTCCATTTGGACAACTATGAACAAAGCTTGTGCAAACACCTGTGTGCAGGTTTTTCTGTGGGCATAAGTTTTCTACTCCTTTGGGTAAGACAATTCCTTTTAAGTGAGAATAATAGGAACTAATCTTCAATGGCCTGTTAAAAGCGTTACATGAACCAAAGCGTAAGGCTATGTGGAACTCAGAGTCTACTTACACCAGGTGGTGAGGAAATGTCAGCGTAATGCAAATATTCCTCATCCCATCTCTTTAGAAATGCCCCGGAGTGTCCACTTCCCTTAGGGTCAGCATCTCGGGGAGGCCTTGCAGCCGCCAACATCTATACATCCTCTTGTGTTTCTCCTGCCTGTCCCCTGAACCTCTCAAGTATAGCATTCGCACTTTAATCTTTGTGCCAGGTTTTGCCTTCCTAAAGGAAACTGGCTGAAAGCCCATGTGCACCAGACTAGCCTCTGACACCGCCTGGAGCAGGAAGAAAAGATTCAGTGAAATCTGGATGTGAAGACAGGTTCAGTAGGATTTGCATCGGTCATCTCTGGCTTAGATGCTTCTTTATATAGTTGTGTATTTGTCTATTCCAGCTGCTATAACAAAATCTCATACCCTGGGGGGTTCATGAGCAACAGAATCTCTGTTCTCTGCCATTCAGTGTATCACTGGAATTGAAGAGTTTGGATGTGACAGGTGTTAACACAAGTGCCAAGAAAATTGGTTGTTACTATGAAGGCAATATTTTATATTATTTATGGATTGTTGCATAAAATCACAATTATATATGTATTGCTATAAATACACAAGTGGACTCCATTCATTACAGATTTTAGTTTCCATGTTGGGCATGTAAATGGAATAATACAAAAAAGAACCCAGCTGGGCGTTGTCCTTGCCTGGGTGAGTCACAGTAGAAACTATTAGGGAGCATGTACCCACACAAGGCAAAGCATTCCCATCCTAAACTCAGTTCACTGAGGCTGTCAGCACCAGGCTGGCATAGGAAATCACATAGATTTATGGTACAAACTGTTAGACATTTAGTAGCTAGTTGGAAAATGGTTCTAAGGATTTGTTGTCTTCCTAGAAAAAGAGAAATATAAGCCTGTTGCCTTTGGTATACTGTCTGATTTTACAGTTTCATAGAAAAACTCTGCTATAGAAGAGGAAATCTGTCGTGTAGGTCAGAGATTATTCTCTAGAGGTCATGAAGTAGGACGTAGCAGTGAGTTACAGCCTCAGAAGGAACAAATTCTTACCTTCCAGAAATGTGAAAAGGTGACAATGAGATCAAATATAATCAAGTTGTCCACAAACACAAAAAAAATGTATTTTAACCACATATTTATTAAAACTTTAATGTCTACTATCTACTCATGGCCCCCATTACATTGTTGGGGCAATGTCATACAATATAATACATTATATTTATTTCTCCCCAAGAGAAATAAAAACAAAACTACATACTGCCTCTTCTTGTGTAAAACAACAACAAAGAAACAAAGAAAAATGAATTTCCAAGCAGTGTAAGCATATGTTTAGCAACTGGTTCTTAAGTACACATATGGCCCATTAACACACTTTACCCCAAAAAGTCACAAACAACTACTACAGTCATTCTTTCTGCTGAAATGCAGATGAATCACAGTGAATCTGTTACATTCTTCTTTTCTAAATCAAGAGCCTCCTATATAGGGATTTCTGTTGGAAGAGAGTGTTTGTCATTCTAGACACGTTCATAAAAAGGAAGACAAGTGTCAGAAAATTCACTCTAAATTAAAGAGGGGGGAAAAAGAATCCAAAAACAAAAGACTATAAACCATAACTCCAGAAGTCTCTGAGTTAAATTCACTTTTTGAAATGCCCTTCATTTCCCAAGTTCTCTGCCATTTGGTGTGTCACTGACATTGAAGAGTTTGGATGTGACAGGTGTTAAGAGGTTACCTTATCATACTAGGGTCCTTTTTCATTTTATGCACTTATAGAACCACAACAACTAAATGCTAATCAAATGGTGAGTGGGAGTTAGAATCTCAGAGAAACTGTGGGTTTACAGAATAGACAGATGTTCGCAACATCAGTAGCCAGAGGCGCCTCTATATGGCGACTTTAAGATCAAGTTATATAAAGCAGGGAAAGAATATAGATTACCTTTCTCACACCTTCCAATACTGAAGAAGAGGATGAGAAACAGCGGAGGAGTCACAGGAGATGGAAGGACGTCTGAGGAGCCTCGTGGACACGCTGCCCACACTTCTCTCCCGAAGCTCTGTCCTTCTACATCAGGAATGCCATTTGTCTTTTTCTCTACCCCTGTGGCTGCTTAATATCAAAATCCCCCGAAGAGTCAGCCATTCCCCTTCTTCAAAGAAGTGAGTTCAGTTGGAGAAAAATTATGAGTGTCAGCCCATGTGCACATTTTATAAAAGCAAACATTTTATTATTTCCTCAGTTTTATTGAAGCTTTAAAGATTACATTCAGAATAGTTGGTATAAAAAGATCTATTCCAAAACTCTTGGATAAAAGTAAGCAACATAATTCAAGGATAATATTAAGAAATATGGAAATTTGGTGAGATTTTCCAGTCTAAGATCTATAATTTTCCCCTTGCATTATTTTCATGTCAATTAAGATCTTTCCAGATTAAGAAATGTCCAGATTATAACTAGACATCCTCATTCTTCTTTCTTTCTATTTTAACTTAGCTTTTTCTCTGGCATAGAAAATGTATTGGATCATTTTAAGACTCTTCATACATAAAACATAAAATGTTTTAAAATTCTTATAAAAAAGAAACTCAAACATCCCTGGCAATGAAAAATGATTCATTGACATGATAATCTTCTTAAAAGCCGATTTGGAAGGGTCAGAGAAAAGGGGAAGAGAGGCCAGATGGAAAAGCTTTTATTCCTGGATAAAATTCTGAAACGGACAGTTAAGAAAGTTTAAAATGACAAATTTAAAACAACTTATTTTTCTATTTGCTTTAAAGTGGAAATATCTTTAAAGTTACAGCAATGTTGAAGGAGCAATTGTGTTCAGAAGAATCTTTCCTAAAAGCAATCAAGATGAATGCTGGATTCTCTGGAATGCAGAGAAAGATGATGTGTCTGGAGAGGCTGTCCAGCATGCTGCTGGGGAAGACAAGAACAGCGGCCACCTGCCCACAGCAGCTGTAGGCGTGAACCCCCTTAGAAGTGGCTCCTTCAGCCCAAGTCAAGTCTCTCCTGACTTACTGCACAATTGCAGCCCAGCCAACATTTTGATTGTAATTTATTAAAAGCCCCTTGGCTATGGTGCCAATGGGAGTCGAATCCACTAAGGAGTGCCTGACAACTCACTGCCAAATCAGCTATCCCCGTAAATGGATGGCACCAGACCACCTGGCCCCCAGCCAGCTCTCCCCGGCAGTGGGGATGGAGGGAGCGAGAGGGGAGTGGAAGGGAGAGCCTCCTGGGCTGGATCTCCACAGCCACATATGCAGAAGGAAACTGGACCCTTACCTCATTCCACATGCAAAAATTAACTCAAAATGGGTCAAACACTTAAACATAAAGCCGGAAATTGTATTGCTACTAGAAGAAAACACAGAGGAAACAAGATCGTAACATTGATCTGGGCAATAATTTCTTGGCTATGACCCCCCAAGCACAGACTTTTGAAAATCAGAAACAGAAAAATGGGAAAAAGCTTCTTCACAGAAAAGGAAATAATCAGCAGAGTGGAGAGACAGCTTGCAGAGTGAGAAATACCCAGACATTACCTTGGAAATACAGCCTTTATGCAAAAACTATTTTCAATAAACTGAATGTTGCTGAGTGGAAAATGTGTGGTATGAGAAACTTAAATGTGCTTGATGGTAGACTGGCTACATTAATATATTAATGTGTGTATCTGTGTGTATTATGTATGTAAACGTATATTAGTTATGTGTAAGTGTATGTGTTTCCACATGTGTGCCACATGTATTTGTGTAGTGGATACATGTGTGGGAATGTGTGTGTGTGCATGTATACATGTGTGTGCATAACTCTGTGGGTATGTTTCTGTGTGTTTGTGTACCTGTGTGTGGGGGTGTGTAGGTACATGTGTGAGTGCATGTGGTATCAAAACATACACTCACATACACACTTTAACACAGAGTGTTAACACACAAAGTGTATGTTAATGTGTGTATATGTGTTTGTGTGTGTGAGTGTATGTGTTCATGTGTGTATATATGAATGTATATGTGTTAATGTGTGTGTGAGTGTATGGGTTCACATATGTATATGTGTGTGTGAGTGTGTGTGTGTGCATATATGTGTGTGTTTATGTGTCCATGTGTGTATGTGTGTGTGTGTGTGTGTGCAGATCTTTGCAATCTGACCCATGTGTGACCACCACCAACCAAGACACAGAACTGCAGGTCATCACGAGATCCCCAGAGCCATGTCTATAAAGTTCATGTCTATAAAGTTGCACTCACTGCCAACCCCACCCACTCTCCCAGCAGAGACTAAAGGGTCTCCTGTTCGGATTTAATTTTAACCTTCCTGTCTGGCCACCACCCTGGCTTCCATGTTGTTATTCCTGAGGCTTGGCCAGAATTTGCTTAGTATCTAGATAAATTAAACATTAAAGAAAAGCAAAGTGGGACACAGTGACCTTCTAGCAAACTAAAGAAGGTAATTCATTTACTTTCTTTTACTTTTTTTCCCTAAAAGAATAGATTTTGGTCACTGCTTTCTGAAGTTCAGAAGGTGAGAGCTCTTCCAAGAAAATGTAAAAGAAAAAGGTCAATTCATAGAACAAAAAAATAGCAGTACAACTTCATTTAAATTACAGACATATCCATGCCCCAATAATTTTGCAAAACATCCATGTTAGGGATCATGAAAAAGAACTGGTTCTGATAACTTAACAAGCGTTCCGTAATGTCATAATTCTCTAAGTTGTTAGAAAAAAATTAAATCCTGGTCTGAACTTCAAAACATTTTTATCAAAATCATTTCATATTATTTTCAAAAAATTACACAAGAAGTTCCCAGGGAAACTTTCAGCATTCATAGAGGAAAGAACCATAACCCGAAATGTCTGAGTATTAGTAATTAAATGAATAGTTTTTAAGATGTTTTCACTCAAAACTTCAGTTAGCTTACATTTCTAAAATATGGTTATTATAATATATTTAGGTGGTTGTATGCATATTATATATATACAACAACAATATATAATAGATTTTTATCCATGTATATTGATATTATATGACCATATAATACACATATAATTAAATATAATGTAATTATTATATAGCATTAATATCCGTATTTTATTCCATACAACACGAATGTGTACTACAAGTCATTATTATATATGAACAAAGTACATGTTGTAATGTGTAGTTTTATGATGTGCTGTTATTTTTATCTGTAACACAAGTCAGCAGTGCATTAATATGAGGACATGGTCCTGTATTTACATTTTGCGCTTAGCATGTGAAAGGATATTTAGGGAGTCAGCTTTGCAAAGTGACACCAAGATACTACTTCACAATGAACTCACAGGATTTCCTGCAGGGTCCTCAGCATCTGACTATTAGATTAATACATATTAATTCTGCTTTTGATTGTTAGCTCTGTTAAGGCCAAGTCTTACTGATTTTTGGATTCAAATAATGCCTAACAACAGTGCCTATTAGGTGGAAGATGTAGGAGCAAGTTGTACAGTTGTTAAAATATTTCTACTAAAATAAAAGTAAAATTTATTCTAAAGACTTCCAGACTGCTTTCTTCCCCTAATGGCTGCAAGGTTTCCAACGCAATGCTTTCTGGTTTTTTGTTTGTGTTTTTTTTTTTTTTTTTCCTGAGATAGAATCTCACTTTCTTGCTCTCCGTAGAATGCTGTAGTGTCCTAGCTCACAGCAACCTCAAACTCTTGGGCTCAAGCAATTCTCTTGCCTCAGCCTTCCAAGTAGCTGGGACTAAAGGCACCCATGACGATGTCTGGCTATTTATACAAAAGGGGTCATGCTCTTGCTCAGGCTGGTCTTGAACCTGTGAGAGTTCAGGGAATCTACCCATCTGGGTCTCCCAGAGTGCTGGGATTATAGATTTTCCAAGCCCCCTCCAATGCAATGTTTTTTTTTTTTTTTTTTTTTTTTAATTAAGTCATTTGGACATAGATAATATAAACATTTATGCCATTACGGGATTCGATGTGTTGATTATTCATGCAAATTGGAGTGCTTACATGCTACTAAGTAACAAAGCCTTCACCTCATTTACCCAATTACAGCGTTAAGACATTTGTTTTCTACCCCTGATAGATCCAACTTGTACTTGCAATGTGTCCATAGGTGTGGTTACCCTACTAACCCTCCCTGGTGACGGATCTAATGGTGTGGTTTGTCACTGTCCTTGGTGCTGACCACAGCTCTTTCTTCTGGTCCAACATTTTATTTACGCACATTTTCTAATAGAAGCCGCTGTACTTTGCAGCTTTCCCTGGACTTATAACCATGAGCTACTTACGTCGCTGAGGTTAAACATTTGATTTAATTGAGTAGCAAAGTGCCTTTTTACATATTTTCCAACATTTGTTATATTTTGGAAATATTTTAATATAAAAACAAATACTCATTCAACCACCACCTAAATTCTCTTTTTGACTGATTTCCACCAGGTTTTACTCGTCACATGTCTATTCACATAGCCATCCTCTTATTCTTATGCATTACAAACCAAGCTGTTGGCATTGGTTCGCCACATGCCTAAACTCAGCGTGCCTCTCAGCAGCTAGTGTTTGATATTCCTTTACAGTTATTTTTATTTATATGACCTTGTTTAAAAAACCTTCTGCCCCTTAATTTGACATTTGCCATGAACATTGTGGATAAAACACGTCTAATGTTGCTGTGGGTGCTTGTTGCTTGGTGAGAGGTCTGGTTGCAATTTCACCGGAAGTAGGTCAATGTCACCCTGAAACCAGGGAAAGGGGCACTTTATTTACCTTCCTGAGAGGGGAACTGTACCACTCCTTCCCTGTGGTTTCCTTGTGAAGTCAGCAGGGCGAGGCTGTCCTAGGGCCAATCTCACTGTCACAGCCGCCCTCTCTGGCTGAGCCAGGGCCCAGAGACTTTGCAGAAGAGGCTCCCGTCCAGTTTCTGCCCCTGGTGTGCCTTTTCTCCACTGAAGAAAGGACCAGGAGCAAAGCGCCCTCTACCCTATGCCGAGCCCACATTTTTCTTTAGATGTACCTGGTATATTTCCTTGAGCCTCTCCTTCCATCTAGTACTCAAAGTGTCCCTGTGAGTGATTTTCTGTTTGGGAGTTTTGTTAATTTGAGATTATAAATTAAGAAAATTGTCTGTAACAGACACTGGGCTTCTGGTGAGCTGCACTTTGGGTGGCAAAGGAAACCCATCTCCCAAGGACACATGTGTCCCCAGAGCACATACTAGGATCTTTCCAGATATACTACCTTTAATTCTATAGCTTCCTCTAACATTTTCTAGCAGGAAATAAAGGGGTTCATTTAATGAAGTTCTTAGATGAGTCTTTTATATATTGAACTATGTGTTTTCATAGGACATTTCAAAGAGAACCTAAAAATTACTTTGTATGAAGAAGACTATTTAAACACTAGCAGTACTGTGCAAGTGCTCAAAGGAGACAGGTACTAAGAGCCTCTGTATGTTACCCTAGTTAATCCTATGGCAACCTTGTGAACTGAGGACTCTTATCTTCAGTATCTTATGGTTGAGGAAACTGAGGCCAAGATAGAGAGATTTTTTTCAATCAGAGAGACTGCACCAGCGAGAAGTCAAGCTGGGACTTGAAATTACATCTTCTTGCCCCAGTTTGCTCTTAACCTGTCATGCTGACTCTGAAACTCAGCTTCGTGGAGGGCACCTTTCCTAAGAGGGTTCCTGAGATCACAGTCCACTGGTAAGCAGCAGGCTATTCTAGTTAATGTAATTTTTCAGGTTCTCTAACCCAGGTTCTCAGCTAACTTTAGTGTCCTGGAGCCCGCCTCTGTTTTTGGTGTTTGCCGGCTGCCTCCTCTGACACTCCCCCTCCTTTTCCTCCACTGCCTGGCCTGGACTGGTTCGAGCCTGCCCTGTTGTCCCCAGGAGTTCCTTACGCAACTAAGAAGCTTGCTCTCAAATTCACTTGGTGCGTGAAGAAAGTATCATAAGCCTCCACATTCAAAGCAAGTTACTTTTTAGGTGTATGATATCAATTCCTGCGAAATATCCACAAAACACTTGAAGAATTTGGATTTGGCCTAATTTTGAGGTCTTCATTGTTCACATCATCTCTTTGTAATTATGCAAAAAGTAATTAATTGAGATGGATTGAGATAAGGACATACAATTATACTCTCCCAAGACTGTTCTTTGTTACAGTTTTCTCCCGACGGCTTTTTAATGGCTCTGCTGTTTTAAACCCTAAGTTGCTATAAATTCCTTGATCTCCATTACTTTTCTATCTGCTGATTGCTGTCGCACCTGTGGTGCAGAAGCAGGGGATTCTCAGTAACCACAGCTTGCCTTGACCCACTGCAATGTCACTCGCCACCAGGATGCTGAAGCTCACGTGCTGGTGGCCTTTCATGTGGAGAACACCTGCACATTTCCTTATGCAAAGAAAATTGCAAGAAAAGTATTGTAGGTAATCTCTTAATCTCATTAAATGCCTTTGTTTTCAGTTTCACTAAGTAGCGCCCGTCTCTGTCCAGCCTGAGATCCTCTCAGAACTGAACTTTGGATGTGCTGCTGCCTGCTGTGTGTTTGCATTTCCATGTTGAGACAAAGCTTGTTGATCGCCTCTCAAAAATCAACAACAATGAGAGGCCCCAGGTGGCAGCCGGACACAGGGCCGCCCACTGGAGAGCACACGCCCAGTGTCCCTGCAGGCAGCTAGTGCGGCTGGCAGGGTCGGCAGGAAGGGTGGGGCTTGTCCTCCCTTCTCTCCTACTTTCCCTTGGCTACGACAAATGCGGACAGAGAAGAAACTCACACCCCGGGAGGTGGTGGGCAGCAGAGAAGGACTCCGGCCCTGGACTCTCTGTGGAGTGCATGCCCACTCACCGCCGGCCCAAGGCGGGATCCCCGGGCTGTTGTGCAGTGGGCAGAAACCGCTCCAAGTGCTCCTCCTGCCTTGGCCCCCCGCTCTCCGTAGGATGGATGCACACCTGGGGCGCAGGCCGGACGTGGGGGCAGTCGCCTTTCCCTCGTTGCTCATGTTTGGTCAAATTGCACACAGGAGCCACATCACCGTCCTCTCAAGCTGCCAGGGCTTCAGGGGCCTCCTAGCTGATCTTTCTGCACTGATGGTCACTGCCCATCCCAAATCCTCTCTCCACTTAGCTGCCAGAGTAATAGTTCTCAAAAACATGAATCCAATTGCCGTTCCCCGCTATAAAACTTTTCAATAACCTAGCATTTTGCTTCAGATATATCTAATTTCTAACCCTAGTCTATGCCAGCATGAATTTTTAATATATCAGAGGTATGTGAAAAGATCATTAATTATAGCTAATTGGGTTTTAAATCAATATCCAAATGACTCGGGATTATAAACTTTAAAAATAGGTTTTACTTAAGCTTTTAAGTTCCAATTGCAGATTTGTTTATACTATTAATAAATCTAACCAAATTAATTACCTTTTGGTAATTATTGCTATTATTAACTAGTTCTTCTTTACCTGATTAAATATGCTTAAATTATTTATATTATTTGCAATTTCTATAGAAGTGTTAAATGCATTTATAAATTTAATGGTCTCTGTTCACTTTAAGTATTTCCAATAACTGACTGGTCAAGTTTAAGATCATAGCAAGTAAAACTGTCCACGCATTAGCCATCAGCATCTGATACGGAGAGCAACTAACCATCAGCCTTACCCACTTGCTGCCTGTTTTTGTAAATATAGTTGACATTTGGACAACATTGGTTTGAAACGCATAGGTTCACTAATAACATGGTTTTTATTTTCAAAAAATATATTGGAAAAACTTCGGGATACTTGTGACTATTTAAAAACTCACAAATGAACCACATAGCCTAGAAATATTGAAAAAAAAATAAGAAAAATTTAGGTATGTCAAGAATGCATAAAATTCATGTATAAACTACTCAAAGTGTTAACCAGCTATTTACATTATAGGTAAGGCTTCCAGTCAACAGTAAGCTAGTAGTGAAATCTAGGGAGAGTCAAAAGTTACATGCAAATTTTTGAGTGCAGGGATGGGTTTGCAGGAGAGGGGGGCACCCCTTACCCTCATGTTGTTCAAGGGTCAGCACACCCTACTGTTCACACATGTGTATTATCTATGGCTACTTTTGTGTTATAGCGTTAAGTTGAGTAGTTACAACAGAAACCCTATGACCTAAAAAGTGTCAAAAACTTGCTACTGATCCTTCTCAGAAAAAGTTTGCCAACACTTGGTCTAAGATATTACGCAAGAGCATTTTGTTAATCCGCTAAGGAAATGGTGGGTGCTTAGGTTGATTTTTTTGTCTTTGCAATTCTGCTGCAAAAAACATTTGGGTGCAAGTGTCTAGATACACGGTAGTGAGATGGATTGTGTGAATGACAGGTCTATATTTATTTCTTTGAGGAATCTTCATACTGTTTTCCACAGAGGTTGTACTAATTGGCATCCACATGTCTTTCTCTCTGGCCCACGACAGCATCCACTGCTTCTGGATCTTTCAGCAATGGCCATTCTGGTACATATAAAGTGGTATCTCACTGTACTTTCAATTTGCATTCCCCTGATGATTAGTGCTGTTGAGCATTTAAAAAATACATTTATTGGTCATATATCTATCTTCTTTGGAAAATCTTCTGTTCACATCTTTAGCCCTCTTTTTAATGGGGTTGTTTGGGATTCTATCTTGCTGACTTGTGTGAGTCCTTTATAGATTCTGGACATTAGCCCTTTATTGGATGTATAGTTTGCAAATATTTTCTCTCATGCTATCGGTTGCCTGTTTACTGTATCAATTATTTCTTTTGCTCTTCAGAAGATTTTAATTTCATCAATCCAATTTCACAATGCCCTACATTATATTTTTTTATTTTATTATCTTTATCATTAAATCATAGCTTTATCATTAAATCATACCCCTTGATTGCACTATTGTGTACAATAGTGCAATCAAGGGGTACAATGTGCTGGTTTCATATACAATCTTAACTATTTTCATCAAACTGATTAACAGAGCCTTCCTGGCAATTTCTCCATTATTATATGAAGACATTTGTATTCTGCATTTAGCAAGGTTCACCTATACCCTTCTAAGATGCACCGTAGGTGTGGCCCCACCAATTACCCTCCCTCTGCCCCAACCTCTCCTCTCCCCTCCCTACCCTTGCCCCTTTCCCTATATTCTTGTGTTATAGTTGGGTTATACCATTCATACGACAGCTATAAATTAGCTTTGTAGTAGGGCTGAGTACATTGGATACTTTTTTTCCATTCTTGAGATACTTTGCTAAGAAGAATATGTTCCAGCTCCATCCATGTAAACATGAAAGAGGTAAAGTCTCCAACTTTCTTTAAGGCTGTATAACATTCCATGGTATACATGTACCACAATTTATTAATCCATTCATGAATTGATGGGCACTTAGGTTTCTTTCATGGCTTAGCAATTATGAATTGGGCTGCAGTGAACATTCTGGTACAAATGTCTTTGTTATAATGTGGAACTCACTGATACCCAGACACAGTCTCTTAGTTAGGCTTCAGGCCGCCTTCCTGCTAGTCAGGTTGGGGTTGTCTGTAAGGGCTTGAACAAGAATGAGTTCAGGGTTTCTCAAGCCACAATTTACTTTGATTTAACAGTTCCCATCAACGTCCATTTTATTTGTCTCATTTCTTAGTAACCATGTAGAGATGTCCCCCCTGCTGGGACAAGCTCTGTGACTCTCCCCTTTCTCTTTGTTTGCTCCTATCACTATTTGCTTTATTCACCTTATTTCTTAATAACCACTTAAAAGTTTCCACCTTTGGGCGGTGCCTCTGGCTCAGTGAGTAGGGTGCTGGCACTTGAAAGCCAGTCGAGGATGCCACCAGAAGCAGTAGAATCAGGAGGCCCAGGGAGGTTCACTGCTAGGTCCTTTGGAGCAAGCGGCAGAAACAATTTTGTAGCTTTTATTTTTCCATTCTGGTTTTCACTATTTGTATCTACTTTTTGAAAAAGCATTTTTAAAAAGATTGCAGTGTGCCATTTCATCCATCAATACTTCAGTATGATGCATTCTAATACATTAGATCTCGTTTTCTAAAGCAAGACCACACTACTAAGATCACACCTAACAAAATTATAAATAACTCTCTCATATCCAGTCCACTTTAAAATTTCCCTGATTATCTCAAAGATTAATTTTACAGTTGGATCTAAACAGTTCACACACTGTGATTGGCTTCATGGCTCTGAAGTCTCACTGATTCCTTGGAGAAAGTGAGTCATTCGGGGAATATCCTGAATTCTGGGTTTGGCTGATGGCTTCCTTACATTGTCGTTTACTACTTTGTCTCTGGCATGACCTGTGAACTGACAGAATTTCAAGGCTTGATTGGAGTTAGGCTCACGTAAGAAGGTATGTGCTGGCTTGGGGCCTGTAGTTCAGTGGTTAGGGCACCTGCCACCTATACTACAATGACAACTACAGGCTCGGTGCCTGTGGCTCAAGTGGCTAAGGCGCCAGCCACATGCATCTAGGCTGGTGGGTTCGAATCCAGCCCAGGCCTGCCAAACAACGACGGCTGCAACCAAAACATAGGTTGTGTTTTGGTGTTGTGGCAGGCACCTGCAGTCCCAGCTACTTGGGAGGCAGGGGCAGGAGAATCACTTGAGCTCAGGAGTTGGAGGTTGCTGTGAGCTATGAGGCCATGACACTCTACTTAGGGTGACAACTTGAGGCTCTGTCTTAAAAAAAACAATGACAACTACAACAAAAAAATAGCTGGGCATTGTGGTGGGTACCTGTAGTCCCAGCTACTTGGAGGCTGAAGCAAGAGAATCGCTTAAGCCTAGGAGTTTGAGGTTGCTGTGAGCTGTGATGACACTGCACTCTACAGAGGGCAACATAATGAAACTCTGAGGGTGTGTGCTGTGCACTGTTGATGGCACCGCAGCATGTAGCCACAGTCAGGCCATCCCACTCTCAGTGACAGTGTCAGCCTGGCCCCTCCAGTATGAAATTCCTCACCAGCATTTCACCCACTTCATTTAACATCCATTGAAGATTGATGTTGAGATTATTTCATGGAATTTGGAAAACACATAAACTCATACTTTTTTTCCATGAGATGCTGTCCCTGAGGATCATAGATTTTTAAAAGTATATTCATGTTTTTTTATATCCATCCTTTGTTATATCCAATCGTCATACCTTAGGCCAGTGGGAGCATCCTCAGATGGCTCCCTCTTCCTGGTGACCAGTACTCTCAGCTTTCTTGTTTTCCAGCCCAATGGAATCTCAGGCTTATTCTGCTAATTTCCTTTTGTTGATCTGAAATCATCAAATTTTCCAAGGAATTTCCCTTCTCTTTTTTCCACTGCACCCTGCTCCGGGCTGAAGTCACAAAGAAATTCAAACGTGATGGACTCTCCTCGTTAATCAGATCACTACTTCTGGTGGTACGCTTACAGCTTTGCTGTGAATCAAAAGATCTGTTTTGGATGCCTGTTTTGTGTTTTTAAATCAGTTTGGAATTAATTAATGTTAGTCCTACACGTTTCCTTTGCCTCTGGCTCACACACACCTGTGCTGATATCCCTTATCATAAGCAGATAGGGGGTGACATATGCTGTTTTCCTTAATGCCCTGCATAAATAGGCCTAAGAAATAATAACTTGATCAAGGAGGAAGTTGATTGCTAATTCCTTACAATTGCTGAGAATTGTGGCAATAAAAGTTTTAAAGAAAAGATTTTTCTCTTTCATTCTCCAGTAGGTCCCCAGGAAACATTTCCAGAGCCTTCTTTCTGTCTCCACTGGCTTCCCTCTCTCTGTGAAGAAAGCAGCCCAGTCCAGAAGGTGGGTTTCTGAAGGTGAAAGTGTTTATTTACATTGTAAAAGAACCTGATAAAAGATTGAGAAATAGTTCCGACATTAATTACAAGAATTATCAGACTATATGGATTAAATGATCATTTGGCACTGGGTCAGATTACCCTGGGGCACCTTCTGAGTATGTGTACACTCCCACAAGTGAAGGGACAATTCCTCAAGAGGCAGCCAGGACTCAGTCCTAAGCATCGAGTTAGCTCCGTCCCCACACTCCTGCTCTCTGAAGGTTCTCCCTGGCCCATTGGCCGTGTGGCTTCGCTGTCACCTGATGGGACTGATTTTGTGGCAGGTGCGTGATGGACTCTTTGTGTGTCCATGGTACAGTGTTGAATGGCTACAAGTGAATGGCTATAAGCGAGCTGAGATCTGAATGTGTCCTTATCAGATCATTCGTCACAAGTAATTTGTGATGAATTCCAACATCACTTCCCCTCCACTAGAGAAGCCCCCTTGACCCTCCCCTGACTGGCCCTAATTCACCATGTGAGAGAATATGTCCGTAAGTCGGACGTGAGGGCAGTTTCTATACATTTCCTAGTAAGAGGCAGTCAGAATGTCCCCAGGCACCAAGGGTGCAGAAGTTTGACATCTTCAGTTTCTTTTGAACTAGTGCCTCCCTACGCCCCTCAGCGTAGCATGAGCATGAGCATGGAGGAGGGGCGGAGCTGTGCAGGGGCCTGTTGACACACACCAGCCCCAACTTCCGCTTGGTCACTCACAACGCTGACTGTGAGCAAGAAGTCCCCAGACCGCTCAGATCCCTTCACTCAGTCATAGCAAACAGTGCTGGCAGTGGCCTCTGCAGCCTGACTCAGCTGCGGGGTAGGTCAGCAGATGGTCTCACCAGGGCCCTGCTTTTGCTTTTTCAAGAAAAACAAAAGCTTGCAGCTGCAGCAGGGAGGAGGCCTCCTAGGAGCCACTGCTTTTAGACCAGGCTATTGTGCCGCTGACTACGTAGTAGGAAATAGAAGGAGAAGCAGCAGCCTCGACTGAATTTCCAGCCTTGTGGCACGAAGATGTGCCAGCAGGTCACCCTCTCTACTTGGCAGTCACAAGGCACTGAAGGTCCTTCTGTCCACCAGGAAAGACAGACTACCTGTTGCCCTTGAATGCGGACACTCCCAACATCTAAAGAAACTCTGGGGGCAGAGAGGAGTGAGCCCTTCCCGCCTCATCACAAGGGTCATAACCAATGACCCTGTGTGACAAATGGCTGGTTAACAGGAGGAAAGCACAGCAAAGTGACTTGCTTGTAAGTTTCTGTGATGCACAAGCCTTCAGCGTGAAGACCCAGAGGCGCAGGGGACATTGCTCATTTCCAAACTCGAGTTCAGTGAGGAATGGGCAGCTGCACAGAGCTGTGGTTGGACAACAAGGCCGTGAGCTCACGGCCAGACAGAGGGGGTGGTGGGGCCTATGCAGGCAGATCCCTCCTGGACGCCTATACAGCAGCCTTCCACCCGGCTGTGACACAGAAAGGCAGGTTACAGTGATACTTGTAGTCTTCATGGCGGCCTTTGGGAAAAGGGGCTTCTGGTTTTATGAGCACTTCAGGGAAGAGGGACTCTATTCCTATGGGTAGACTCAGGGAGGGTGAGGGGCTAGAGACAGGACAGCAGAAGGTCAGAGAGGCTTTGCTGCTGAGGCCTTCATTTGGGGGTACCATTTTCTGAGCCCCAACAGAGCACAGACAGAAAAATCTAGAGCAGAAAGATAGTAGCATGCACACACCCTGCTCGCATTTACACCTGACCTGTCTTGCACGTGAGCACTTCATAGTTTCCTCACAAATGGGTCAGGGAGAAGGAAGCTTGAGGCTTGAAAGGCAAAACTGCCAGATCCAAGCAAGAAAAGCACTTTTAGAAAGCAGAATTTTAAACTCCAGGAGAAGTCAAAACAAACAGTCACAGCACTCACGCTGAGCACTCTGGACGTTTGAAGAATGAGCCCCGCGGTGGCCTTTGCAGACCAGTTTGAGGCTGGACAAGGGCTCTGACCTCAGCACCTGCCTCATATCCCCCTGGGCAGCCCAACACGTGGGCTTTCTGCTTGGCGTCTTGGAAACAGGGGGCGGGGTTAGGCAGATAGGAGTATATTAGGTTCCCGGACACTCGGGGCACCGGGCAAGATTAACCAGCTGTGATGCGTGAAAGCGCTCAGATTCCCCCACCCCCGCGGCACAGAGAATGAGCTGTTTGTGGTGCCCTGTGTGAGCTGACCACAAGCTCAGGGAAGAAAAGATTACAATAAAAGTGACATCCCGCCTGGAAGCGTGCTCAGGACACTTTAGGAGCACAGCGGGACACGCATCGCTGGACAGCCGCATCCTTTGAAGCCTGAGCAAGGGCTCCTTCTGAGGTCAACTCTCACCCGTTGACTTTTGGCCAGGATCTCTGCTGAACTGGCCGCAGCCGCTCTCTGCAGCACTTGGGACGGCGCAGGGGACAGCAGGGGGACTGCCAGTCTCGGGAGCCATGCCCTCCATGGACGACGTGCTGCAGCACATAGGGGGATTCCACTTTTTCCAGAAACAAACGTTTTTCCTCCTGACTCTGCTCTCCGCAGCCTTCGCGCCCATCTACGTGGGTGTCGTCTTCCTGGGCTTCACCCCGGACCACCACTGTCGCAGCCCTGGGGTGGCCGAGCTGAGCCAGCGCTGCGGCTGGAGCCCCGCGGAGGAGCTGAACTACACGGTGCCCGGCCCGGGGCCCGCGGGCGAGGCCTTCCCCCGCCAGTGCAGGCGCTACCGGGTGGACTGGAACCAGAGCGCCCTGGGCTGCGTGGACCCCCTGGCCAGCCTGGCCGCCAACGGGAGCCACCTGCCGCTGGGCCCCTGCGAGCACGGCTGGGTGTACGACTCCCCCGGCTCCTCCATCGTCACGGAGGTGAGTGAGCTCAGGCCTCCCACGCAGAGCAGATAATTGAGCTTCCAAGAAAACCCAGGAAGGCCTGGCTCTAACTTACGGCTGTGCCTGGACACGCTCCTTGGACTCTAGGGAGCTTACAAAGTCCTGGTTTCCCAAGGAAAGCACGAAGCTTCTCCTTGGTCTGGAGACCCTGTGGATTAGTTACAAGTAAAAATTAGGTTCCCCCAATTCTGACAGCAACGATTCCAGTTTCTGCAGGTCTCAGCAGTAAGAAATGAGCAAAAGGGCATCGGAAGGCCTGGAAAGGGTTCCAGGAAAGGGCACAAGACCCTCTTCTTTTCCTGGAAGCCCTACCTCTCTGCTCTTCCCCCCTCCACCCCACCCCGGACACACACACACAGGTAGATCCCCCAAGGGGTGGAAGTTTCAAGAACTCTGCCTTACTGTGTGGCACCATGTTCTTGTACCTCAGTCGCTATCTTTTTTCTCCTTAACATGATCAAAAGTCCATATTAAACCATTTGGGGACTGAATTTATGCTATGGCACTCTTATTATTTTTCTATTAAAAGCTAATTGTGAAGTCTGTTTCAATAAATATAATGTTTTTGTTTTTGTTTTTTCAGAAACAGAGTCTTACTCTGTTGCCCTAGATAGAGAGCCATGGTGTCATGACACACAGCAACCTCAAACTCCTGGGAACAAGTGATTCTCTTGTCTTAGCCTTTCAAGTAGCTAGGACTACAGGTGCCCACCATATCTCCGGCTAGTTTTTTCTATTTTTAGTAGAGACAGGGCCTCGCTTTTGCTCAGGTTGGTCTTGAACTCCTGAGCTTAGGCGATCCACCCATCTCAGCCTTCCAGAGTGTTAAGATTACAGGCGTGAGCCACCCTGCCCAGCCAATAAATAGAATTTTTTTCTAAATGAAGGTTTACTTTCATTAAAAGCAGAGCAAAACAGGAGGATAAAATAATTGAAAATACTGAGAAAGCCAGTTGCCTAGCTCAGTTTAACAAGCTTGGATGTTTTGCATTGACGGACATTTAAAGGAGCCTGTTTGGAGGTTCTAAAGTAGACAGATTGTTGTGGAGAATGTGGACACTCAGAGACTTCACACCACCTAAATTTAGGAGACTCTCGACACAGCTAAGGTCATCTGTTCGTGCAGAGATGAGGGAGCTGAAGGCCCAAACAGAGAAAGTTCTTCCCTAGGCCTCGTGGGAGTCACTGAGCAGAGTTAGCCCTGGAGGCTGGACATGACTGGCACCTGCTCCCCTGACCACCTCCGCTTAGTCCAGATGGGAGCAAATGAGAGCTGTTGGCGGGGCACTCCTAATCCTGCTGCTGTTAATAGCAAAGAGACCTACCCAGCCTAATTTCCGTATGGCAGCCTCTATCCTGTCAGTACCCCTATTTGCCTCTGATACCCAAGTTAGAAGGGAAAACAATGAATTTGTCTATAAGTGGAGTAATGATTCAATTCCAGCTGATTTAGCCAACACAATGCTTTAGTCTAATGACAAACCACCAGATGGAAGGCAAAATTTTTGGTTAGTTAAGGAAAATAATTAACATGGACAAAAAGTATTTTGTGTATTGCCACTTAGCCACTCAAGGAATATTTAACATGTTTCCCTGGGCCGAGCTGTGTCCAACAGGACCCTAACAGGATTCTGTTTCCTCTTTCTCCTCACTCGGAACACATCTCACACGCCGGCAGTTTGACCTGGTGTGTGCCAATTCATGGATGCTGGACCTATTTCAGTCATCAGTGAACATAGGATTTTTTATCGGCTCTGTGGGTATCGGCTACATAGCAGACAGGTGAGTAAAGCGTCTGTGCTGGGATTTAAACCACCTCATAGGTTTGGAAAAACTCAGATGTAACTGCCCCTGCTTGAATACCACTTTCCCAAAACACACGTTGCAACCTCCCAGCCTTCATGTCAATTGTTTTTATAATATTAGATTTCTTCTGCCACTTTGGCCATCATACCTCATGTCATTAGTGTCAAATTCTCTGAAACCATAGATGTTTCAGTAATAAGCAGTGACTTTTCTGTGGGCTGTCCAGCTTAGAGGACAGAGGAACAGGTGATTTAATCCCTTTTGTAATTCCCAGTTCATCTACGTAGGCCTTCAGGGTGTTCTGGGTTCTGTCCCATCACCTGCTTGTGTCTCAGATCCTGGGAGCCCCTGTCACCAGGTCCTGTGCCCAATATCCCTATTTCCCATGGGATTGCAGGATTCCTGAATTGGGTTCCTAGGACCAGACGTGACTACATGTGTGGAACCTAAGATGCCATCTAATGACAGTAAACCAGGCTCTGTCTACACCAAAAGAGGTCATATCCACCTCCACAGTGTCAGTGTTCCTAAGAGAGAAAGTGGATGAAAGGCCTCTCCATGAGTCTGTGTTTTTAGCTGGCTAATATTCAGTACTGACCAATACTTGTACTGATCATGTTCTTTTTTTTTTTTTTTTAAGAGACAGAGTCTCACTTTATCACACTTGGTAAAGTGCTGTGGCATCACAGCTCACAGCCACCTCAAACTCTTGGGCTTAAGCGATTCTCTTGCCTCAGCCTACCGAGTAGCTAGGACTATAGGCACCTGCAACAACACCCTGCTATTTTTTGGTTGCAGTTGTCATTGTTGTTTAGCAGGCCCAGGTTGGGCTCGAACCCACCACCTTCAGTGTATGTGGCCGGCGCCCTACTCACTGAGCTATGGGCACCGAGCCAGGCTCTTCTTATATTTCTTATTTATCCAGTGCTTTGGAATCCCATGCTTGGTTTGTGACACCCACGGTTTATTGAGTGCCAGGCTCAACGTTTTGGACAGTTATTACTCTCCTTCATCATCAGCCACCTAGTGAGATAGTGACATATAACTATACAAATTATACGAAGTTTCACTTAAACATAATACACAACTCTGAAATAAATGGTAAAGACACTTTATGCCTATTGCCCCAACTACATCTCTGGTATAACCCAAACCTCTGAGTGTTAATATTAAACGTTAAGTAGAATATTTTCTCTGATTACATTGTCAGGCTGGGTTAAAACTTGCAAGTGTGTTAACAATTAATATCGGGCTCTGGCCACAGGCAGGAGAGGGGTGAAAGTGGCATCACCCACGTGTGCTGCCGTCTGCTCAGCCTCCCCACCAGGGCTCTTCCGGGGGCCGTCCCTGGGAGGCTCTGGGGTGAAGAGGAAGGTCATTTGTCTTTATTTTTATTGCTGCAGCATTGAGGAAGGCTGTCTGGAGATGGACCATTGAGTCAAGAGAGACACATCAACAAGAGCAGCCCAGACTCCGAGCTCCCCTCTCGCCCCCTCCTTCACCGTCAGGTGGAGATCCTAACGCCCACATCACGGGAAGGATGTGTGCACACAGGGGACTGAGCTTTGCACAGGGGGTAAAGAAATTAGTTAATTATTCCCATCCCACTCAACAAGTAGGAGATGGGTGATAACTTCCTCTTGACAGTGCATGCCTGAGTTATAATCTCTAATTACCCACCTTCTCAGATGACCTCATTGTCTTGTTTCTGTTATTAAAATCTCTGTAAAGTTGATTATTCACTATTCTTCCCACAAGGCTGTCTACATACCTATTTCATTTTCTTAAATGCCTGAAGTTTGCTGGCCTGGCTGTTGCCCTTACATCTATAAGACAACCACCCTACTGTTCAAAAACAGGTATTTTTTTGCATAACTGATTCCTACCATTTTCAGATTTTATAAAATGGGACAAGAATTTCATGGAAAGCCATTTTATTCACAGATTAAACTTACATGAAAAAGAAAACATCGCCCTCCGTGGAGAAGCTCTAGGTTGTGCTCTAACAGCCGGCTGGGTTGTCTTTTCAAGGAAAACCACGAGGATATTATGAAAAACTCTGATCTGGCAGGTCTGGGGTGGGCCTGAGGCTCTGCATTTCTAACCAGCTCCCAGCTGATGCTGGTTCATCCCTCCGGTCTCCCACTGACAGTCCCGGACCACATTCTGAGTGGCAAGTAGCTGAAGGATGAGGAAATGGTAGCCCCAAGCCCGTCCCTCTCTCCCTTCCAACAGTTTTTCATTCGGCCACTGCAGCGTCTCTATTGGGGAGGCGAAGACTTTCAAACCAGTAACCCTCAATCTCCCCAAATTTCTTCCAGCAATGCCTTATTTAAAAAAAAAATAGCATTATGTCCTTATTTGGACATGTCCCCCTATAAAGGTTTTCTGCATGATGGATCTGGTTTTCTTGCTCTGTGTTTCAAATGATCAATATTCCCTCTCATAACCTAAAGATTTCTGTCCACCTATGGGAGCATCACTGTGGTGCTTTATTGGGTGCCTGAATCAGCTCTGAAAGCTGAAGAATTACCACCTGAGCACATGTTTATAGAAGGTGAAGGAAGGGGTTTGGGCAGGAGAATGCAGGAAGAAAGACTAGAAAATTAACTTGACATTGAAATTGGAGAAAATATATTGTTATAAAGGGAAATTACAAACATGTTCACTTGTTTAAAAAAAAGAAAAAAAAGAAAATTAACTTGAGATGTGACTTTGGAAGGCTTTGAATTCAAGGCTAAGGGGTTATAGATTTAAAATGGGAAGTCATTGACTGACAATTACATGATTAAAACAGAATTTTAAGGCTTTGAAGAAGTTTAGCAGTTTAATGTGACTGATCTTTAAATTTCAGATTTAAAACTAATACTCCAAAATAATTATTAATCATGTTGTGGATTATTTTTGGAATGGTATTTGAAATCTTCACTAGAATATAGTGGCCTAATAATAAGAGCATCAATTAAAACTTGTTTAGCCACTATTAGAATGAGCAATGCTAATGACAAAAGGTACTCATTCAGATTAAAGTAGAAAAATGAGATTAAATAAAACATTGCTGTTCATGAGAATTTAAAAAATATCTACTAATAATCAGAGTGTCTTTTAGAAAAAAACCAGGACATGATGAAAATGTGCAAGTAGGAGCACGGGCCCCAGGTCAGACCTCTGGGCTAAGCCACCTTTGGAAACAGTGGAAGGAAGGAAGGCGAGAGAGGAGCTGGGTGCCACGCTCTTTACCTGTCATAGCTCACTGAATTCCCTTTTCAGCTGGGTCAAGGGGGTCTTTTTCAGATAAAGAAATTAAATTAAGTCAAATAACTTTCCCAACACCACAGTAAGTAGTAAAGCCATAATTAAACTCGGGTTGCCAATTTTTTTCCTTTATTCTATGTATTGGAACAACTCTCTAAGTCGCTAATAAAACCTAATTCCCTCAAATCAAATATGCGCAGGCTATCTCCTAGCAGGCTTCAGACACAGGCCCCAGAGAATGGTAACATGTGACCCCAAAGACAGTTTCCATGGAGACACACAAAGTCTCAAAGCAGTGTTGAAAAGGGCATGAGGGTGTTGCCGAGCACGGTGGCTCACACCTATAGCCCCAGCACTCTGGGAGGCGGAGGAGGATGGATAGTTTGAGCTCAGGACTTGGAGACCAGCCTGAGCCAGTGAGACCCTGTGGTGGTAGGCACCTGCAGTCCCAGCTACTCTGGAGGCTAAGGCAAGAGGATCACTTGAACCCAAGTGTTTGAGGTTGCTGTGAATTATGATGACACCGTGGCACTTTACCCAGGGCAACAGAGTAAGGCTCTGTCTCAAAAAAAAAAAAAGGCATGAGGATGAATAGTGAATACCGAGTTTTATTTTTTCCGAAGTTAAATCTCTCTTGGGTGGGCAGTTGGTTGAGGCTGTCAGTGCAAAGGCAGCCACTCTGATGACAGTGTTGGATCTAGGTAGGCCCAGGGGGCATTCAGCACTGGGCGGCCTGGAAGAATTACCCCTCCCTGAATACCTGCCACAATCTGAAGTGAAGGGGGCTCATCTGGCTTAACATTTATGCACAGCAGTTGACGTAAGGTCCTAACGGGCCTGAAGGTTGGATCTTCCTTGTGGCTCACAGTCTGCCTCCTGTATTTCCATGATTTAGTTAACCTCTGATTTTTGTCTCAATTTCTATAACTTCCATGAATTTTCCCCAACCTTTATGAATCATCTTTAATTTGGTTCCCTCTCTTTGTTTTTCTTTCTGCAGGTTTGGCCGTAAGCTCTGCTTCTTCGTCACAATCCTCATCAATGCTACATCTGGAGTTCTCATGGCTATTTCCCCAACCTATACGTGGATGTTAATTTTTCGACTGATCCAAGGACTGGTCAGCAAAGCAAGCTGGTTAATAGGCTACATCCTGGGTAAGAATGCGCGTGACCGTAGCTGTGTGAGCAAAGGAACACGGCTGCCAAAACAGTCAGGTGAAGGGCAGCTATGTGGAAAAACAGACCCAGCTTCAAGACAGTGTTGAGAGATCTTTTTTTTTTCCATATCAAAAGAATTTCTAAAATTATTTCAGTCAACTTATTCTGCCTTCCTCTAACAAAGAAAACAATAAAGGCAGAAATAAGGATAAACATCTTGCCACCCAGATTCTTATATAACTCTTTTGGAATTTTTGTTTTGTTGATCACGTAGATAAAAAAAAAAAAATCTAGCCTACCAGGCCTGTTCCTAAAGAAAATCCACTGGTGAGATATAATCATAGATTTATGCAATACTTTAGTATTTTTGCATAAATCTATGCTAGTAAACGATGATTATCCTCAATTTATATACAACGAAACTAAGGATACAAATACTGTGAACAACATAGATTATTCAGCCAGCCTATTTGTAGGACAAGGAATATAATTTACAACCTGTTCATTAGTAGCCAGAGTTTTGGTTAAGCTCTGTGGAGTATAAGAGAATATTTGAATTCTAACAGCATAGCATACTTGTAGCAATTTAAGGAAAATCATCATCTTGGGAATTTAACCTCATTATTACTTTCCCTTTGACTACATTCAAACAGAATCTATTCACAGGGAAACAGACATTTTGAAATTAAAATAAGGACAATAAAACTCTCATTACACATGAGATAACTAGAATATGGATGCCTACAGTTTTACTGAGGAAAGTTGATTTGGGGAATTCCATAAGAGAAAGAGCTGTTTAATACCAACCACTCCTGCCAGAGACGGCACTTCATAAATGTTTGGTCAAAGAAGATATTAATGTGTGCAGTTATTCAATCAGTAACTTGGTTTCTAGGAAACATAGCATGGAAAATTATGTAGAATTTAATTTTGTAAATGTGAATCTCAACAAAAGTTAATGTCAGCCTCCTCTAATTAATTTCCTCTCCTGTCCTCCGAATGTCCATGTAAACCTTACAGCTCCACTTCTTCCTACTGTCCCACCTGAACCTCATCCTGGACCCTAACACCCCTTAAAGACAGACATTTCTATTTATAGAGCACTTATATCAGTTTGTTTAACTGTGCTTTAAAATACCTGTGGATAATTCACAGTAATTGATGGAAATATTTTTAGGGTGCATTTCTATTTGGTTTATAAATAATTGAAGTCTTTAACATGTTTGTCAAACATTTAAAACAAAAATTGTGGCTTATAGAATATTATGAACCTCAATTCTAGTGTGCCTGTCATATAAAGACAACTATCCCCTAATTCCACATACGTGGGCCTCATGTCTGTCATGAGGTATCATGGGATGAGATAAAGTTGATCACTGGACCATGTGCAATAGTATGCTGGAAAATTGGCTTTTTGAGAATAAAAAGCCCTGATTTGTAGAATTTTTCAATTTACAAGGTGTAAATATTCCCACCATATCTGATTTCAAGATACCAATGGGTTGAACAACCAGCTTGCAAAATTCCTCAAAATTTAAAAGCCAGTTCTTATAAGGTAGCACTATCTGATTCCAACCCTCTGCTAAGTTTCCAAGCCATTTACACAAATACGATTGCAAAGAAAATGTAAGAGAAAATTCAGGTCTTCATGTACATAAAAATATCTTCAATCGAAATTCAATGTTTGATTCATTTACACAGGTCTTGAGTTAGCACTGCCTTTTTACTCTACATCAAAATTTAGCATGGGCAAACACAATTGCATTCGTCTTTGAAATTATTCTATAAATCCAATATTTTTGCTTGTATGGACAGGCCTTTTACCTTATCTAATATGGGATTGTAAAATTGTGTTAATTAATACAATGGCAATTGTTATAACAAAACTAACTCATCCTAGAAAAAGTACTACCCACTTCATTGTTGAATACCACCACGGTCACCTTTGAAGTGCTCCCCTTGAGATGCGATGTTCTGACACCTCTGACACCAGCACCTAGTCCACCCTTCAAAGCAAGGAACTCTTTTACACCCATCAGAGCTGTTGTCATACATGGTCTGGCAATTAAGTTCGCGAACTCATCCTAGTAAAAGTACATCATACCTCATTGCTGAATATCACCACGGTCACCTTTGAAGTGTTCCCCTTGGCCATCTGGTGAGCATCATGAAATTCAACAATGAGTATGGAGCACTTTTTCTAGGATAAACTCACAAACTTAACTGTATGACCTTTTTTAAGAACCAAAGAACATTTTAAAATATCCAGAAGGCTGTATAGGAAATTCTAGAATTTGGACTAGATTTTCGAAGTTGGCATTCTAGCTTCCTGATAGTCAGCCAATTCACTGTTATACTGAATTGCATTGACCATTCGGAGTCTCTCTGCAGTTACAGAATTTGTTGGGCTGCGCTATCGGAGAACAGTGGGGATTTTTTACCAAGTTGCCTTCACCGTGGGGCTCCTGGTGCTAACCGGGGTGGCGTACGCACTTCCTCACTGGAGGTGGTTGCAGTTTGCAGTTACTCTGCCTAACTTCTGCTTCTTGCTCTATTACTGGTAAGTCCATTTGGAACAAAAAGGAGGGAGACTAAAACATTTTATGTTGCTAAAAAGGCTGCCTTGATGATCTTTTCTTCTGATTCTGAGGTTAGTTCACTTTCCAACCTTATTTCACAGAAATCCTAATTCCATGTTTTAAGGACAAAAATCATAAGGTTTGATCTGTCTCCACCACCACCACCCCCAGCCCCAAGAAATCAAATGTCCTTTCTCTTTGGGCTTAAAGGTTTTGTGACCTGGATTTTACATTTCCATGTTATTTATCTGGTGTTTAAATTAGTATCTAGCAGCCATGGTGCAGTGTGGATAGTAGACCCTTTGAAGAGATTGATGGTACCATTATTGCTGTTCTATACTTCCTGAGAGGAACCCTTAGGATGGAGAAGGCAAAACATGGCACTTGTATCACCACTTTCCAATACCTGTGCCTGAGGCAGACATCTCCAATCAATCACAGTAGTCTCATCTCAGATAAAACCAACATGGTCCTCCAGACAGATCATATCAATCAATCTGAGTTACCAAGGCAAGAAAAATACACACTGTATTTATCATCCCTGCCTAATGGAAGCATATAGAAAATAGTAAAAACTATTTGAAACCCCTAATTTGCCTGAAATAAAGCAAGTGTCATGCTGGATTATTAGACCAAATCTCTCTCTCGTGCAATAGATCTGTTTACTTACTTTCTCCTGGATGTAGCCACTTGCTCTCCCCAGGATTGTGTTGCCTAAGAGTTAAATGTGGCAACCCTCCCCAGGAAGCTTGTTTCCTAGTCCAAAGGCCATAAACCTGTGTCTGAGTCAGTCCAGGCTGCTATAACAAAATACCATAGACTGTGTGCTTATAAAGAAGCACTGCTCACAGTCCAGAGGCTGGAAAGTCAGAGATGCAGGTGGTGGCAGAGTCCATTCCTGGCAAAGCCCAGCTTCTGGGCTGGGGCTGTGGACTTGCATGGCAGAGGGAGAGTGAACCCTCTGGCCTCTCTTCCTGTTCTTACAAGGACACTAATTACATCACAGGACCCACCCTCAAAGCCTCCCTAATTACCTTCTAAGGGCTCTGCCTCCAAATTACATGTTGGGGTGCAAACGTTAACATATGACTTTGGGGGACAGAACATTCAGCCCATAACACTCTGAGAGTAACCTGTACCTCCCCTCTCTCATCTCCTTCTACCCATTTGTACCTCCTCTGTGCCTCCGAATCCACCCTTTATCTCCTTTTCCCATTAGAAAACCACTCATTTCCTGTGTGGGTTACTGTGATAAACTCCAGACTGGTCTCCATGACATTCACTTTACTGTCCTCTAATCCATGCTTCCTGCTGCATTCCAGACATCCAGCTCCACCACGTCACTGTCCTGCTTACAAGTCTTCCCATGTGTTTCCCCTGCGGAGTAAAGACCTAGTGCTTCAGCATGACAGACGGGCGCGCTGTTACCCAAGTTCTGCCCACCTCTGAAGCACTCCCTCTTACGACGTTCACTGAATAGAATCAAATCGAATTTCTTTACAATCCTACAAGCTCCATCATGAGCTTTACATTTCTGAAAGATCACAGAATAGAAAACAAGTGTGTAGGGGAAGAATGGAGGCAGGGAGACCAGAGAAGAGACTATCCCAGGCACCCTCCTTGCAAGAGAGGACAAAGGCCTGGGGTAAGGCGGAACTTGTGGGTAGGAAGATGAAAACGCATAAGCAAAATTCTCTTGAGGCAGGAGTGACCAGCTGCAAGCAGGAGCTCCCAGGGTGGTCTGCACACTCCCAGCCCCGCTCCTCAACCTTCCATCAGTTCTTGAGCCTTTGCAAAGGGGCCGCTCTGGCTGCCCTGAGCCTCCTGCACGGAGCGCAGCATCAGGGCAACTGCACCTGGGAAGTCGCTTCCTGTGGTGGGCACAGCCTCCCGCCAGGTCTGAGAGGTCTCGGAGGAGGGGCCTGAAGGCCTCCTGGACAAGGCTGCCTGCATGTGGGCACTTGAGGAAGGAAAGAACCCCATGCCCCTGCATGATCCTTACTCTTCGTAGGTCCAACTGAGCCTCACTGCGTAAGATCCTCCGAGAAATCTGACTGTGAAAATGGTGGGTGAGAGGGAAGACTTTCTCCTCCCCTAACCTTGTCCCCTAGGTGCATACCTGAGTCTCCAAGGTGGCTGATCTCCCAGAACAAAAATGCTAAAGCCATGAGGATCATTAAACACATCGCCAAGAAAAATGGAAAATCTCTGCCTGCCTCTCTTCAGGTGAGCCGGGAACAGTGTGAAGGGCAGCTCTGGGTTGACATGTGGACACAGGAGCTGCCACCAGCTTGCATATTGGCCTAACGTGTAGGGAAATGCAACAGAGTGTTTTATATACTAAGACTCATGGGTCCCTGAGAGAATACTTGAAACAGGTGTGAGACATCAAACTAACAGGGAACCAGAATTCCCCTAAGGGGCAAGCAAGGAGTTTCTATCTCATGCAGCTCATCCCTGCCCTGTCCTCTCAGGACATGCTCACCTGTGTGTCCGGCACCCTCCAGTCAGTTCTTAGATCAGCGGGGAAGTTCTTTTTTTTTTTTTTTTTGAGACAGAGCCTCAAGCTGTCACCCTGGATAGAGTGCTGTAGCATCACAGCTCACAGCAACCTCCAATTCCTGGGCTCAAGCGAGTCTCCTGCCTCTGCCTCCCAAGTAGCTGGGACTACA
>CAUYON010033350.1:0-12057 GCA_963573935.1 Arctocebus calabarensis | reverse complement strand
TGCCCACCACAACACCCGGCTATTTTTTGTTGCAATTGTCATTGTTGGTTAGCTGGCCCAGGCTGGGTTTGAACCCATCACCTTCGGTATATGTGGCTGGTGCTGTAACCACTGTGCTATGAGCACCGAGCCTGGATTTTTTTTTTTTTTGAGACAGAGTTTCACTCTGTCCCCCTGGGTAGAGTGCCATGGCATCATTGCTCACAGCAACCTCAAACTCCTGGGCTTGAGCTATCCTGCCTCAGCCTCCTAAGTAGCTGGGACTACAGGCACCTGCCACAATACCCAGCTAGTCCTTTTTCTGTTTTTATTTATTTATTTTTTGTAGAGACAGTCTCACTTTATTGCCCTCAGTACAGTGCTATGATGTCACACAGCTCACAGCAACCTCCAACTCCTGGGCTTAGGTGATTCTCTTGCCTCAGCCTCCCGAGTAGCAGGGACTACAGGCGCCCGCCACAACACCCGGCTATTTTTCTGTTTTGCAGTTCAGCCGAGGCCGGGTTTGAACCCACCACCTTCGGTATATGGGGCCGGCGCCCCACTCATTGAGCCACAGGCACTACCCCTTTTTCTGTTTTTAGTAGAGATGGCCGTCTGGCTCTTGCTCAGATTGATCTTGAACTTCTGAGCTCAAGCAATCCACCCACCTAGGCCTCTCAGAGTCCTAAGAAAACAGGCATGAGCTACCACGCCCAACCTTCACAGTGACTCATTTTATCTTCCATGGTTGAGTCAGTCAACCCTGATTTTGGCTCATCTTGTGTGAGTGCAAGAGCTATGTTGTCTGTCTGTATTGCACTATTATCAACGAACATCCTACTAATATATTTCCTGCTTCCTAACTACGAAATTAAGTTTTACAAGCCTTCTTTGCGCATTTAAAGCAGACTAAGAAAACTCTGGAGTTTAACCTGAAAATTGAAGTCTTTCTAATTAACCAAAAAGAGTTTAAGAAACAATTTAAGGAGGTGACTTCTCTTCTTTGAAGCTATAGGAAGGAAAAGAATGGGGAGGGAGGGGAAAAATGGGGAAGGAGGAGAAAGAGACATTATTCAGTGCCATAAAATGAATTAAGGAATGTAATTTAATAAGGTAATTAAGCTGAGAAAACTCAGAGTACTATAAATGTGTTTTGTAGTCCTGTATAGTACAGGGATGTGTGGATTTTTTATTTTTATTTATTTGGTAGAGGCAGAGTCTCACTCTGGCTCACTCAGAGTGCCGTGGCATCACACAGCTCACAGCAACGTCCAACTCCTGGGCTTAGGTGATTCTCTTGCCTCAGCCTCCCAAGTAGCTGGGACTACAGGTGCCCACCACAACGCCCGGCTATTATTTTGTTGCAGTTCAGCGGGAGAGGGTTTGAACCCACCACCCTCAGTATATGGGGCCAGCACCTTACCCGCTGAGCCATAGGCACCGCCTGGATGTGTGTGTTGTGTTTTTTTTTTGAGACAGAGTCTCAAGCTGTCACCCAGGGTAGAGTGCTATGGTATCACAGCTCACAGCAACCTCAAACTCCTGGGCCCAAGCAATTCTCTTGCCTCAACCTCCTAAGTAGCTGGGACTACAGGCACCCGCCACAACGCCCAGCTATTTTTGGCCCAGGTTGGATTCAAACCTGCCAGTTCCAGTGTATGTGACTGGCGCCCTAGCCACCTGAGCTACAGGCACCAAGCTGGATGTGTGGATTTTTATTACAGTTGCCAACATGTTCTGTTCTCTGGTCCTGTAAATCTATCCTTTGAGGTATAATTTTCACAAAATAACCTTGTAGAGTCCAAAGGTGTTAGGAATTATGGCCAGTGTTTCAATAATAACTTTCTAGGAGAAACTTGTTGCTGATTGGTGGTTTTACTTGCTATTTTGTTGCCTTTTAACAATGTTATCAGTGACATCTGAATTCCCTAGCAGAATAAATACTACATCAGTTCTATTAAATCAGAAGCTGATAAATCAGAGTCTCAGTTCGTTTTCTGTTGTTTAAAACAATACCTGAAAGTGGGTAATTTATAAAGAAAGGGAATTTATTTCTTACAGATATAGATGCTGATGAGCCCATGTCTGGGGGGACTTTCTACAGAAAGAGGTGGCACGAGGCATCATGTGGGAGTACTTCTTCTTAAAAAGCCACTGGTCCCTGGGGCTGTGCCTGTGGCTCAGTGAGTAGGGTGCTGGCCCCATATACCGAGGGTGGTGAGCTTGAACTCAGCCCTGACCAAACTGCAACAAAAAAATAGACAGACGTTGTGGTGGGCACCTGTAGTCCCAGCTACTTGGGAGGCTGAGAAGAGAATCGCTCTAAGGCCAAGAACTGGAGGTTGCTGTGTGCTGTGACACTACAGCACTCCACCGAGGGCAACAAAGTGAGACGCTATCTCTTAAAAAAAAAAAAAAGCCACCGGTCCCACTCCCATATAACCTGTTAATCCATTAAGTCATGAACAGATTGATGTATTATAAGGGCAGAGCTCTTATGCCCCAGTCACTTCTTAAAAGGTCCCATTTCTCAATACTGCCACATTGGGGATTAAATTTCAATGTGCATTTGGAGGAGACAAATATTCAAACCATAGTACCATATTAAGATGTTTTTCTCCCACAGTTATGATGGGGGAAAGAAACCCAAAAGCCTAAAACTCTGCTAGATTTCTTACTTTAATAAGACTTTGAAAGTCTTACTTCATTTGTTGCAGAATTGATTAATAGTTGTGATTTTGGCTATTGTGAATAATATGAGGGAAAGATATTTAAAAGACACAGTTACATAACTGATTAATTCATTGCTGATGTGGGGTCAGTGCTGTTAAAGTATTTGGGGGACATTCAAGGGAGTCCTTGCTAATAAAAGTTTTTTTTTTTTTTTTTGAGACAGAGTCTCACTATGTCCCCTGGGTTTAAAATGCCTTGGCTTCACAGCAACCTCAAACTCTTGGGCTTGAGCAATTCTCTTGCCTCAGCCTCCCAAGTAGCTGGGACTACAGGCATGTACCACCACATCTGGCTAGTTTTTTTTATTTTTAGTATACATGGGGTCTCCCTCTTGCTTAGGCTGTTCTCTAACTCCTGAGCTCAAGCAATCCACCTGCCTCAGCCTCCCAGAGTGCTAGGATTATCAATGTGAGCCATCATGCCTGTCCCAATAAAAGTATTATTAGGCCAATTTCTGAGGGAACAGTAAAAAGTAGCCAAGCAAAATTAGGAGAAAAACTCCAGACACAGGAAATAGCATGTTGCAGGGCCAGAGATGGGAAGGACTTTGTATATTCCAAACCACTGGTTCTCAAATATTGCTATACATGAGAATCTCCCAGAAGTTGTTTAAATATAGCACCCAGCCTTTATCTTATACCCATTATAAAATTTAAAATCTTTGGGTGTGGGATTCAGTCATTTAGTAAATATACATATACATTTTTTCCATCAAATAAAAAATGGACTAAGACATGCCAATGAGCTCATATTACACATGGGGTGGATTAAATATGGCTCCCAATTCCTTGTCACTGTCCCTCAGAAAGGGAGAGTTTATTTTCTCTTTCCTTGAATCTGGACTTCCCTTTTGACTATAGAAGAAGGGCCACTGTGCCAACTTCAGATTTAACCTGTAAAAGGACTAACAGATTCTGGCTTCTCAATTTCAGAAAATTTTCTTGGGACATCCCCTCTTTAAATCCAGATGCCATACTCTGAGAAGTCTAAACCAAATAGAGAGTCCATGTGTAGGCATACCAATCAATAGTCCTAGCTAGCTCTCGGACAACATCTAGTATCAACTACCTGCCATTTGAGTGTACCACCTTGGAAATTCCGGCTCCGTTAAATCCCCATGCCTGAAGCCCCAGAAGACATCATGTTGAGCAGAAGAACCACCTTGCTGAGCCAAGTCAGTCCACAGAACTGGAAATAATTTTTAAAAATGATCATTACTTTAGGAGCTGGACATGCTGGCTCACATCTGTAATTCTAACACTTTAGGAGATAGAGGTTGGAGGATTGCTTGAAGTCAGGAGTCTGAGACAAGCCTGGCAATATTACAAGACTCCTGTCTCTACAAAACACATTAAAAAATAGCCAGATTTGGTGGTATGAACCTGTAGAACCTGCTACTCAGGAGGCTGAGGCAGAAGGATCCCTTGAGCCCAAGGAGTTGGAGGCTGCAGTGAGCTAACTGCACTCTAAACTGAGTGACAGAGGAAGGAAGGAAGAAAGGCAGGCAGGAAGAAGATTATTACTTTAAATAACTCAGTTTTTAAGTGGCTTGTTACATAGCAACAAATAACCTAAACAAAAGACAAACCTAAATAATGATGACTTAAAAACAATACCAATGGGCAGCGCCTATGGCTCAGTGAGTAGGGTACCAGCGCCATATACCAAGGGTGGCGGGTTCAAATCTGGCCCTGGCCAAACTGCAACAAAAATAACCAGGCATTGTCACGGGCACCTGTAGTCCCAGCTACTTGGGAGGCTGAGGCAAGAGAATCGCCAAAGCCCAGGAGTTGGAGGTTGCTGTGAGCTGTGTGATGCCAGGGCACTCTACCAAGGGCAATAAAGTGAGACTCTGTCTCTACAAAAAAAGAAAAAAAATTATTTATTCCCCATAAAAATAAATCTGGAGGTGAGCAGTGCAGGGCTAGCACAAAGGTTCCAATGGTTGGCATGTCTTAAGTGACTTCTGTCTCACCCTCTACCATCCCTGGAATATTGCCTTCATCTTCATGGTCCAAGATGGCTACTGGAATATCAGTCATCACATCCACATTCTAGGCAGCTAAGTGAAGAAATGGAAGCATGTTGTCAAAAGATGTTCTTGGGGTAGGGCTCAGTGGCTCGTGCCTATAATCTCAGCACTCTGGAAGGACAAGGCAGGAGGTTCGCTTGAGCTCAGAAATTTGAGACTAGTCTAAGCAAGCACAAGAGCCTGTCTCTACTAAAAAATAGAAAAATTATCCAGGTGTGGTGGCAGGCACCTGTAGTCTCAGCTACGGGGGAGGCTGAGACACGAGAATCACATGAGCTTAAGAATCTGAGGTTGCAGTGAGCTCGGCTGACACCACTGCACTGTAGCCCAAGTGACAGAGCGATACTCTGTCTCAAAACAAACAAACAAACAAAACCCATACTCTTGTTGGAAGCTGTCCACAATATTTATGCTTACATATCATTGTCCTAGATAAAGATAATGGCTCATCTACCTGCAAGTGAGGTTGGTAGCAATGGTCCCAGCTAAAAATCAGGATTCTCAGCAGCAAACAGAATGTTTTGGGATAATTGTGTAGATTATCTACAGATACCTGCAGATAATTCCTACACTCTCTTGTCCATTTTTAATTAGTTAATTTTTTTTTTTTGCTGGAGTCTTCTTAAATCAGTTCCAGACAAGATATTATTTCATCAACAAGAACACTTTATTTTGGTAATGTATCCATAAGGTTAGGTGGATTAACATCTAACAAAGGAACTTGCCACAATCATCTAAATGATTTGCCACAATCATCTAAAACCCAGTCCCCAGTTATCTAAAAACATGTTATTAAGTTATCCTTTAAGGCAACACCTGTGGCTCATCGAGTAGGGTGCCGGCTCCATATACCGAAGGTGGCGGGTTCAAACCTGGCCTCTGCTGAACTGCAAAAACAGAAAAATAGTCGGGCGTTGTGGTAGGCGCCTGTAGTCCCAGCTACTCGGGAAGCTGAGGCAAGAGAATCGCCTAAACCCAGGAGTTGGAGGTTGCTGTGAGCTGTGTGATGCCATGGCACTCTACCAAGGGCAATAAAGTGAGACTCTGTCTCTACAAAAAAAAAAAAAAAAAGCTATCCTTTAACAAACGCCGCGGCACAAAAGCTATTTTAAACAAAACCACAGTATGTCTTTATGTTAAGATGATTTGTGATACCTCTTTTTACTGTAGTAGCAATAGAAGTGATTTTGATGATGTTCCTGAATCTGAATTGCAACCCGTAAGTGCTCATTTGCTTTATTATGGTCTTCTATGACACTTGTAAAAAGACCTTATTAACATATATGGATAGTTGGGGCCACCTAATGGGAAAAGAAGAGACAAACACTTAGTAAGGTGAGGACATAGTGGGAGCCCTGGTGGTACCTAGGACACAGGCAGGTAACTCCTAGCAGAAATGCCTCCCTGGTGATGCACAATTGTAGGGGACAGTGTCTGAAGAAATGGGCTTCCTATTAGATATTTTAGAAGTATAATGGATCCTGTCTTCAGATCCATTGTGGGTTTTTCTTTTTTGTTGCTGTTGTTTGTTTGTTGGAGTTTTTTTTTTTTTTTTTTTTTTTTAGAAAGAGTTTAAATGTCACTCTTGGTAAAGTGCCATGGCATTATAGCTCACAGCAACCTCAAACTCCTGAGCCCAACTGATCCTCCTTCCTCAGCCTCCCAAGTAGCTGGGACTTTAGGCACCCACCACAACACCTGGCTAGTTTTTCCAATTTTAGTAGAGATGGGTTCTTGCTCTTTCAGGCTGGTCTTGAACTCCTGAGTCAAAAGATCCTCCCATCTTCGTCTCCCAGAGTGCTGGGATTGAATTATAGGCATAAGCCACTGTGCCCAGCCCAGATCCATTCTTAACAGACATTTCTAAGTTTGGAGTGTTTGTATACATAAGACCTGGATGTGGCAGTGGTCAGTGCAACTGAGCCAGAGTTTTCTCAGTAATAATAAAATACAATATGTCATTATAAAACACAATTATATGGCAAGGCACAGTCTCCTCATATATACAATGAGTGAGCTTAATGGCAGCTACCACTGGTTCTGACAACAAAGTGAATTAATGTGTATAGTTGCATAGATTGAGGACTTGGTGTATGGATTATTGCTCTTCATTCCCTATTTCATTGTTATTAAATCAAATCCAGTTTAGGCGTTCCTCCATTTCTACCAGTGAAATGGAACTTTAACAGATGTTGACTCTTTGATTAATGAAATTCCAGAGCCTAGTTTTAAAATGCATATCTATGTAGTTAGCAAAAGATATGTCAGGAAGAAAGGGACAAGATGTTCTCTTTGTCCTGATGCTACATAAGGAGGAAGATTTTTTTTCTGAGTCATAAAACTAAATTAAGTAATCTGATTTGATAAAGTGTTGACTTGAGAAGATTCCCAAGAATATCAATCTTGTTTTTTGGTACAATATGGAGAATTACTTGAATTACATGAATATTCATGACTGTTACTAAATTGTTCTTCTCTGTTGAAGTTAAGTCTATACCGGAACTGTATTTGAACAAGAGGGTCGTGTAAGAATCTCAGGCCTTTAAAAATCATTGCAACATCTTATGAAAATAACTAAAAAAAATCTGTAATTAGAATTGTATTTACTTGTTGGTAATTTGTTGCCTAGTTGATTTTCCTGTGTTCCTAAATAATAAGACAAGTAAGCTCCATTGGGACAAAAACACCTCGGGTCATTTTGATCTTCTTCCAAATGAAAAAAAATAATTAAAACCTATGCCTTGGGCGGTGCCTGTGGCTCAAAGGACTAGGGTACCAGCCCCGTATGCCAGAGGTGGCGGGTTCAAACTCAGCCCTGGGCAAAACTGTAAAAAAAATAAATTAAATAAAATAATAAAACCTATGCCTCTTAATACTTTGAAACAAAAAAACAAGAACAACAGCAACCCCCAAATCCCTATGACTTGCTTGATTTCTTATTTTAACAAAGAGATGGAGAATTTTGTCTATTTAAATGAGCATATTTATGAAATGCAGTTTGTGGTCTTTATTTGGATCCTGATAAAAATAAAAACTGATTAAGAGAAAATTTTTGTTTGGGCATAGAGGCTGGTGCCTATAATCCCAGTACTCTGGGAGGCTGAAGTGGAAGGATCCCTGAGGTCAGGGGTTCAAGACCAGACTAAACAAGAGCAAGACCTCATATCTACTAAAAATAGAAAAGTTAGCCAGGCCTGGTGGCATGTGTCTGTAGTCCCAGCTCCTCAGAGACTGAGGCAGGAGGATCCATTGAGCCCAGGAGTTTGAGGTTGCTGTGAGTTATGATGCCAGTGCACTCTCACCAGGGTGCCTAGGTGAGACTCTGTCTCAAAAAAATAAAAAATACAGTACTATATTTAAGGCATTCTAGCAAATTATTGAATCTGAAGGGGTAGTGGGAACTTCCACATTTTTAGACAGTTGTTCAGAAGTATAGGTGGTGGATGGGCAAGGTGGTTCACCTCTGTAATTCCAGCACTCTGAGCGGCCAAGGCAGAAGGATTCCTTGAGCTCAGGAGTTTGAGACCAGCCTGAGCAAGACTGAAACCCCATCTCTACTAAAAATAGAAAAATGAGGGGCAACACCTTGGCTCAGTGAGTAGGGCACCAGCCCCATAGACCGAGGGTGGCGGGTTCAAACCCAGCCCCAGCCAAACTGCAACAACAACAAAAATAGCTGGGGGTTGTGGCAGGTGCCTGTAGTCCTGGCTACTAGGGAGGCGGAGGCAAGAGAATTGCCTAAGCCCAGGAGTTGGAGGTTGCTGTAAGCTGTGATGTCACATCGCTCTACTAAGGGTGACAAAGTGAGACTCTGTCTCTAAAAAACAAAAAATAATAATAAAAAAATAAATAAATAAAAATAGAAAAATGAACCAGGGTTGGTGGCGGATGCCTGTAGTCCCAGATGCTCGGGAGGCTGAGGCAAGAACTGTGAGCTATGATACCATAGCACTCTACCCAGGTGACAAAGTGGGATGCTATCTCCAAAAAAACCAAAAAGTACAGGTGGCTTGGGAATATCTGAACTTGAAGCTGGAAGCTAAAGTGAGGGCAGGCTTGTGGGTCTCCATGCAACATGTGTGGTATGCTACCTCCAGGAAATTAGTGTCAGCATCACACTGCAGATTGGAATTTAATCCTTTCCCAGATGAGCTTTCAGATTAGACTCCAACTCTGGCCAACCTTTTTTTTTTTTTTAAGACAGAGTCTCATTATGTTGCCTTTGGTAGAGTGCTGCTGTGTCACAGCTCACAGCAACCTCCAACTCCTAGGCTTAAATAATTCTCTTGCCTCAGTCTCCCCAGTAGTTAGGAATACAGGTGCCTGCCAGAATTGCCCCAGCTATTTTTTGGTTGCAGTTGTCATTGTTGTATAGCAGGCCCAGGCCGGATTCAAACCAGCCAGCCTGGGTATATGTGGCCAACGCCCTACCCACTGAGCTACGGGCGCTGCCCTCCGGCCAACATCTTGACTGCAGCTCCTAGAAGCTTCTGCTAGTGAGTATGGATTCTTGGCCCACAGAAACTGTGAGATAAATTAATGTGTGTTACTTAGCCACTGTATTTGTGTTGATATTGTTACACGGAAATATATAATTAGTACATTCACTTGGAGTCTTTTATGTACCTTTCCATTGAATGATGCCTGAGTCAAGCAAAGAACCTCTACAGGCTGAGATGACGAGAGATTCAAGGAATTCTCTGGAAGAGAATGGCTTTTGCAACAGCTAGAGCTGAGTTCCGGTTTCTGCGCCTTCTCCTCCCATTTCTGTGTCCTTTGTTCAGCAAGGAAATCTATCCTGTTGTGCCTCAGTTCACATATCCCCCGGTTAACTTGACCCAAATAATTTTTGTTTGTTTAGGAGACAGAGTCTCGCTATGTCACCCTCAGTAGAGTGCTGTAACATCACAGCCCACAGGAACCTCAGACTCTTGGACTTACGCAATTCTCTTGCCTCAGCCTTCTTGGTATCTGGGATTACACTTGTCCACCACAATGCCCGGCTATCTTTTGGTTGTAGTTGTCATTGTTGTTTGGCAGGCCCAGGATGGATTTGAACCTGCCAGCTCCGTGCCACTTGAGCCACAGGTACGGAGCCCCAAATAGTTTTTTACCAAATAAAATTTGACAGGAGGCACACTGGCTCCCTTGGGTGGTGAACTTGGCAAATTGGGACTTACACTTTTTTTTTTTTTTTGAGACAGAGCCTCAGGCTCTTACCCTGGATAGAGTGCTGTGGCATCACAGCTCACAGCAACTTCCAATTTCTGGGTTCAAGCGAGTCTCCTGCCTCCACCTCCCAAGTAGCTGGGACTACAGGTGCCCGCCACAACGCCCAGCCATTTTTTGGTTACAGCCACCATTGTTGTTTGGCGGGCCTGGGTTGGATTTGAACCAGCCAGCTCAGGTGTACGTGGCTGGCGCCTTAGCCTGTTGAGCCACAGGTGCCAAGCCAGGACTTACACTTTTAAGTTGCAGAGACACAAATATTTTTCTTCCTGGAGACAAAAATCAGTGATAGTGATTCAGAAAGCTGATACAGAGGAAAAAGAAATAGAAACTTGAAATTTTCAGCTTTCTAATAATCTTATTTTTGAGACCCACTGGCTAAAAACCTACGATTTACATAGAAAATTTCTGGGAGACTAAAACATTTCAGATAGTCACTGCAAATCCCAGAGAATTTGGCATAGTTAGACTGGATGAGGTGGCTCATGCCAGTAATCCTAGCACTCTGGGAGGACAAGGCGGGTGGATTGCTTGGGCAGAAGTTTGAGACCAGCCTGAGCAAGAGCTAGACCCTGTCTCTAAAAATAGCAGGGTGTTGTGATGGGTATCTGTAGTCCCAGCTAGTTGGGAGGCTGAGGCAAGAGAATCATTGGAGCCCAGGAGTTTGAGGTTTCTGTGAGCTGTGACACCAAAGACACTCTACTGATGGTAGGTAACAAAGTGAGAGACTGTCTGAAAAAGAAAAGAAAATTTTTGACATAGCTGTTCAAAAACTGTGCTGTGAGGGTTCATTCCTGTAGGAAGTGATCTGTTCTACTTTGCTGACCTAAAAATGTACCCACAGGATACTGATCCCAGGTCATGGAATGAAACATGCTGATTAATGGTGTTATGTTGTAACCTTGGGTGCTAGACATTCTGGGAAGATTTTTTTTTTTTTTACCAGCTTTCCAGCATTATTTATTGGTTACAGGGAGAGTGAAAATGTATTACACTTGGTGAGAACCCCAGAGGGCTCTGCTGTTGGGCTGCTAGTGTAGCAAGAATATGTCAGGTGACCTACCCAGTATAAGAAGCCCCAGCCACAGGGCCACTTCCTGTTCTGAGTTGTTTTGGGGGCGTGGTAATGGCTCCTGATTGTAAGAGACAGCACAGCCCTCAGGGAGAGAAGGAAATTGCAGCTCATTCCTGGTGTCTCAGGATCCTTTTTTGGCGGGAAGCATATCCTTACTTTAGTGCTATATGATTGTTATATTACATTCTTTTCTTTTCTTTTTTTTTTTTTTTACTCCTCCCTCAGGTTTATTTGTACAAATAGCACAGGAGGACCCCAGCCCCATATAGACAGCAGCCTAGAGGTCACACCAGTCCTTTTGTCCTCATGGCAGACAGAGGCCTCTACTCTGGAGCCTTCGTGGGGGCCTGGGCACCTTTGGGAGCCTGAGCTGGAACTGAAGCTGGAGCTGCAGATGAAGCAGCAGATTGGGCCTTCGTTTGATCCTTGACCTTGGCCTTGGCTTTTGGCCGGGAGAGCCTGAGACCTTTGGCAATGCGTGCACGAGCACGCTTCCCCAGCTTGGGGTGGGCGATGTAGGCAATCGACTGAGTTTACGGCTAGCACCTTTTGGAATCTTGGTCTGAACCTCCTTGGGCCTTGATAGAGTCAGCACGTGTACTCACAGCCTTGGCATTGTTGGCTTGCATCTTCTTCAGGCCCTTCTTGTTGTGCTTCTTGGCAAAGTGCATGTTCCTCAGGAACTTGGGATCTACCCCCTTAAGAGATTCATATCTTTGTGGTCGGGGTTTCTTGATGCCGTTTCTGTGCCACTTTCAGGACTCGTTGTGTGTGGTGTGGTTCTTGGACTTGGGCATGTCTGCACCGAGACCCACGAGATATATTTTTTTAATTATATATATATATATATACACATATATATATATTTTATTGTTGGGGATTCATTGAGGGTACAAGAAACCAGGTTACACTGATTGCATTTGTTGGGTAAAGTCCCTCTTACAATCATGTTTTGCCCCCAAAAGGTGTGGCGCCCACCAAGACCCCCCCCCCCGCTCCTTCCCTC